>JAQGAE010003829.1:0-13844 GCA_034696685.1 Julus scandinavius
GGGTATTGAAAACTTCCGTTGAAATTAACGAATTAAACTTTTAAATTTGTAATGTGTTGCTCTTATTGAATAATTAGTATGTAAAATTCTGGTTTTATAATGGTATAGTTGTGGGATTCCTTCATCTGGGGATTAATTTCATTTAAGCCTAATCGGCTAAGTGTGAACCGTTCAACTTTTTTCGGCAACCGAGATTCTGACGTCAACAACGTCGTTTCTCGGCTAAGTGGGAATACGGCATGAGTATTTTAAAGTATTTTTGACATTGTATTCCATTGAAATTGAACGTTGTATTCCATTTTTGCACATAGAGGAAATCTAAACAGCAGCAAGTCCAAATTTGGCAGGGTTGTTTTCCCACATTATCCCGTCTGTCAACACTGTCACATTTTAAAAGAAATAAAGAAAAAGCATTATACATTAGTGAAATATAAGGATTATTGGGGTGCAACACTTTTTGACGTCATTACATTCCCACAATGCAGTGCACATATAACAAATGATTTTACAGCATAGTGGAGCATAATGGAGACATGTTAGTTTGACCATGAACGAAAAACACGCTAGAAACTTTGTTTCAGCGTTTTTGTGTACGTGTTTTGTAACTATGTTTCATCTGGTGCGTACCGACCTTTATGTAATTCGGCTTTGTGTTCATGTTGTACAAGTAAAGGTCGGTATGCCCCAGAAAAAACATACACTGACACGTAAAACATATACAAGAAACACTGAAACAAAGTTTCCAGTAAGTTTTTCAAAACATGTGTCCCAAATTCATGAGTAAAAAACAGAGTATGCTCACCTGAGACACATTTCGTGAAACAAGGCAGAGCTGAATATTAACCGGTACAGTGCTTTTATCAATGTCTGTATTTCATGATGTAGATGAACTGACCAAGCGCCAAAGCATGTGTTGAAATGCGCTACATCATCTTGTACCGGACTTGGTAAAAGGAAACATCAAAATGTTTCAGAAAATGGCAGTTTTTGACACATGTTTCACAAACACTTCTGGCACATCAAGGTAACGTGTATGTTTTTTGTGTTTGTTTCATGTGTCTTAATGTTTCTTTTGGTGCATACGCACCTTAAAGGTCGGTACGCACCAAACGAAACATACACAGAAACAAAACATACCCTAAAACACTGACACAAAGTTTCTACCATGTTTCAGAAACATGTTACAAAATTGTGTGAAAAAAAACGGGGGGAAACAAGAGTACGCACCTAAAACACATTTCTTAAAACAAAGCGGAGCTTCACATTGTCTAGTACGGCGCTTTTGTCACCGACTGTAATTCATGACATTGGCAAGCACGTATACTGCGGGAAACAAGAAAAATGATACTTTTTACCACACATGTATAATTTGATCTTTAAAGTTGGGTAAGTTATTAATTAATGAGTATATTGTTATTAATGTGATCCAATTATGGAAATTATAAAACCTAGTACAAAAGTATAACTTGAGTATACAACTACTGACAAAAGTTTCATTGCACTTCGTTACAAACGTGCTTGCAAAGAGTGAGTATACATAAAATTGAGTACACACTTGAGTATCTACAATTATGAATAAACAAATGTAATCAGTGTTGGGAAAATTCTACTCATAGGTAGGATACACAGTATTTTGAATTTCGCGGATATGCTTCAAAATATGCGCCTTATCCGGAAACATTCCAACACATTTTTTCTTTTTATCCGGACTGACTCTCGAGCAAACGAACCGACACATCAAGAAACATCAAATGCGCCACAAAATGGCCGTTTTTGACACATTGTTTCCCGAACACTTCTGGACACCACAATTTTTTGTGTATGTTTTTTGTTTTTAAATGTTTTGATTGGTGCGTACCGACCTTAACATGATTTCATATTCAACCGTGCAAGAGCTTGTATGTATGAAATCTTTGTTCATGGTTTGGGCAATAAAGTCATTATACATTATGTCATCATGCTTTGTATCAGTTTTGTATCGTTTTGCTCAGTTGTAATGTATATTAAGTGGATTTAGAACGACCCTCTTTTTCGAAAATGATACTATTTTTACTCGGAATTATCAGGTACACTGATATTCCCACCAATTTTTTTTGTAGTGAAAACAAATATAGGGCCAAACATGATACAGAATGTCTCATATAAGATGCACCATATTTTACGTACTATAAGACGCACATTTTTTTCAAAAAATTGCCTCAAAAATTCAGGTGCGTCTTATACTTGCGTATTATACTACTTGTTGTTTAAAAAAATTTGTTTAAAAATTAAGGTACGTCTTAAAGTCCATAAAATACGATATGGAAACTGCAATAGACATGTTGAAAAGATGTTATCAAACTGTTGGCTATTTTTCTGTGCCAAATGAAGTTAGCAAGCCAACAGTTTGCAAAACATCTTCCCAATGTAGAAATCACATTGGCTATATTTTCATTAATTTTACTGAAAATGCAGAAAAAATGATACACAAGTATGAAAAATGCAAATTTTTATTCAAATAAAGGTTGAATTGAAGCATTTCGAACAAGTTGTTATAACAAGTTGTTCGGGAACAAACGGGAAGTGGAATGTTAGTTACACATTATTTTTACTTAAATGATGGAGAGTACCCTCCATCATTTAAGTAATTTTACATCAGCTTATGGGCACAATACAAAAATGTTAAAAACAAAGGTTTGTTGTTGAAAGTAATGTTAGAAATATTTTATTTGCAACAATAATCCAATGTTTTAAAAAATTTAATTATTTCCTGTCCGAGTGTTTTGCCCTTTTTTTAACTATTGGCGTACAAAATGTATAATAAGGAGGTATCTTCTTCTAGTTTTTAACGAAGTAACGTATACTTTTATATTAAATTATTTATTATGCAATTTAATAATATGTTAACATTGTAATAAAAATAAACGTTCCATAATCAAATTGCCAATTTGAGTGTTTTTATTTAAAAAAACATGAGTATTTGTTATGGAAACTGGACTTTAACATGAAATCAACATCATCATAAGAACAGTTAAGCTTCTGCCACTTTACTACTAAAATGTTATAAACCCACATTGCAATTAAGAAAACTCCCATTTTATCATTACAACATCAACAATAAACTTAATCCCCACCCATATTATGATTAGAACAATATATAAGAACAACTTAGCACCACACGCATTGCATTAAGTAAACTCCCACGATACTATGTTCTAATTGTCATTTAGATGTGATTTACTGTTGTATTTGTTATCTAATTGCGATGTGGTTAGTTCTAAACACTTTTAGGTGTCCTAATTGAAATGTAGTTTTGGTTTAATTGTGGTTGGAGTGTTCTGTTTAGAATGTGGGTGGTTCTAAACACTTGTAGCTGTCGCTGTATCCATTAGCGGCGTCTTCTCCCAAACTGTGGGGAACTAGGGATGTGTAAGTTATTTCTATGCTTTAATCTACACAAATATCACTCAAATACCAGGAAGTGACCACACAAACAAAGTCTCGAGGAAAAAAAAACAAAAACCCCAAACAACTCTTGTAGCGGTGTTGCAACTAACATGTAGTGGTGGATAATCGTTGTAAAAGTCTTCTAATTAGATGGTTGGTGTGGTTTACTGTTGTAGAAGCGTTCTAATTGGAATGTAGGCGTGTTTACAGGACATGAGCATTTTGTATGCAATTTTGTATTACAATTTGTAAGCCATCATGAAGCTTTATAGAATTTTCTTATGTTCAAAAGTCCTAGAACCTGAGTCAGTATGAGGAGAGATGTTTGTCTAGCTTTCTCTAGAGAGGAGACTGCCTATCAAACTAAAGTTTTATTGATGGATAATCTTAGATCAGCCAGGCAGGTCTATGCATAGATACCTAAAAGGCAATATACAAGACATTCGGACTAAAAAGTAAACAATCTTATTGGGTTTGTTCATCTCATTTCATTTTTTAGGTGTGCTTTTGATGTACTGCGATGTTTTAATGAGATCCCAGGATGGATAAAGTATCTCAACTGGCTCTTACCCTAACTGAAGAAGAAATTGTACAAGACCTCGAACCAGTATTTATTGCACAAGACTTGGTAGATTATGGCGTTATTAATACTGAGCAACAATCAAAAATATTGTCAGAAGTAAGTACGCTAACATTTAGGCTGCTTGCACACTCCAGTCGTTTTCCACACACCAGCAATGCCGTCAGACTTCACAGTTTGTGTTTTCTCGGTTGTCAGACCGGTGTGTGTGTGTGCGCGCAGATTACTAATTCTTGCCATGCTCTTTCAGGTATCTGATGATCTTCAAGCAAGTATGCTTGTTAAAGAGATAATTAGCAATGGAGGCCCAGATACCTTTAATCTGTTTTTGAAATGCTTGCAAGGTGAAGGAAAATACACTTGGCTCGCCGATTCCTTGCAAGCAAAACGAGAATTGTTGGAGAAAGATCTGAGTGACTTCGATGTTTCGCTCACAAAAGGGGGTGTTCCTCATTTACCCCCTCATGCACTTTCACGAATTGATCTCCAGACACGCACACGGGAATCTCTGGAAACCATATTTAGGAAAGGGAATTCTGGATATGTGGTCATCCATGGTATGGGCGGTTCTGGCAAGTCAACGTTAGCAGCTGCCTCCATCAGAGACTTCAAATTCACCCACGACCTATTTCCTCATGGTGTTTATTGGATGAAAATCGGAAAAACTGTCAGTGATGATGGCTTACTCATCAAAATGCACACTCTTTGTGAAAAACTGGACCCCTCGTATCGTGAGAGTATTGCGTGCAGTCTCGAAATGGCTATTGATCGCTTACGAATCTTGTTTACCAGCAAATTGTACAAGAAGTCGCTCCTGATTTTAGATGATGTTTGGCACAATACCACAATTCGACATTTTGATTTTGGTTGTCGAATTTTGCTTACTACGAGAATCAAAAGTGTGATGGATGTAACGTGCAGGACGGTGCAATATGTGGAGATCACTGATGGATTTTCTTTGCCAGAATGTCTTCAGTTTCTGGCAGATAGCCTGAAGGGAAATATTAGTGATTTACCGAGAGATGTCATTAAAAGGATACACGAACTGACTGAAGGTAAGTGTTGAAATAATATTTTTTCATACCAGAGAAAGTTATCATTTGTTAGTAGCAACACTACCATCCTTTTTAACAGATCTTAAACTTCTAACATTTCACCTCGCATTTTAGGATCTCCCATGGTTATGTCAATCATCAGTTCGAGTGTACGTAGCGTGTCACAACATAACAGAGATGGAGCATTTCAGAATTGCTTAAAAAAGTTACAGGACAATTCTTTCATCAAAAATAAGAAGAGCACGCCTTATGAACATTCATGTATTGCCCAAGCTCTTGAGTTAAGTGTAGCGAGCCTGGAAGAAGAACTGCTGGAGTATTATTATGATTTGGCAATTTTTCCAAATGAATTTTACATTATTGGAAAGGTAACTTGCATAATTTGGACACTGCTTAATTCATGTCGATCAAATTTACAAAAGAGCTGATAATATGAATTTGTACTTGTAGGTTCTGGCCACACTTTGGAAAAAAGATCTGTTTGATGTGGTGGAAATTATGACAGACTTCATCGAGAAATCTGTTGCCATACAAGTGTCAAACGGCCACTCAAACTTGTATACCATTCACGATCTTTACTTGTATTATCTCAAAGATAAATTAGATAAAGATTCTTTAAAGGTAACTTTCTTTGCAGAGACAATTAAAAATAATTGTAATGCTTTTTACGCGTGTTACTAGACTTTTTTTATCTCATATTTAAGAGTCGGCACAAACGCCTTATTACCCGCTACCTTGAAGAATGCAACTTCAAATACGAGAATCTTCCCGATGATGGCTATATTTTGCAGTTTCTTGGCCATCATTTGAAAGGGGCTTGCATGCTCGATACATTCCCTATGGTTTTCCTCGATTTGAAAGTACTCATTCCAAAATTAAAAGCAACTGGACCGGCGGACTTATTAGGAGACTTTGCACGTTATGGAAATCTAATTACCCAAAACGTAAGTCTTGCGAAACATTTACTTTAGATAGTTTAAATTTGTATGCAACACATTTAAGATGTTTTAGTTTCTTGTCATCCGAAGGGCAAACACGCGAAAAAGTTAAATGATTTTAAGGAATTCGTAAGAGGCAATGCACATCTTTTGACAAACAATCGATATGATATTCCTCAAGTGGCCCTCTCACAACCATCAACCTCTGAAGTTTTCCAACAGGCCAGATTATTTTGCGAAAGTAATCCTGATGGTTGTTATTATGAATGGTGGTAATAGAATTTTGCTTATTATCCTAATTTTAAAGTAAAGTGATACTTTAACACATTGACTGATGATAGCGGACTTGGTTTTGTTTCAGTAATAGCGACAAACTCATTAGTTCTCGCATTCTAAGCATCCAAGTTCACAAACAGAGAGTTTCATGTGCCAAGTTTTCTCATGATGGGAAGCATATTATTTCTGCAGGAAATGATATGATTATAAAGGTAATTTGTTTATGATTTGTATCTTTTATCACCTTAACCAATATCTATTTTTATATATAGATTATGAAAAGCCGTTCGGGACGTGAAGTTCTTCATCTGAAGGGCCATCGCGGCGAAATAACTTGGCTTGCCAATTGCCTGGAACCTTCCTCTCAAAAGGAAGCTGTTTTGTCTAGCTCTTCCGATTCTACGGTCATGGTTTGGCGTATTTCACCAGATCTTTTGAAAGCCACCAAAAGAGGTAATGCACTTATTAATGCTCTAGGTTCTGTCCTGCTTTCACACACAAGACCTACCGCTTATGCTCTTCAATGCTATCATCCTTTTACTATACCGAGTGTAGCGGAATGCGCTGGCCATTTCTTGGTCATTAGGGCGTGATACTGGAGATTTAATTTTGATTGATTGTAATGTATTAACAAATGTTGTCGGATTTCAGCAAGGATACTTAGCACTCCATGGACAAAGTTTGACGGACATTCTGTGAAAGTTATATCTTGTTGTTTATTGAATGATGGCACAACTGCTGCTTCAATGGGACAGAATGGTGAAATCAAGGTAATATCAAATGATCGCAAAATATATAATTTGTGTGTGATAATATGTACATCCTTGCTACACTGCAGCTCGTTATACTACACCTATTCGGCCTATAATGCATATTTACAATACACCCATACCTCGCTTTACGGCTTAGATTCGTTCCGGAAAAGTTGGCAGTAAAGCGAAAAGCCGTAGAAGGAATCAATTATTTCTCAGCATTGTAATTGTCATTATCACCATATTTTTGGCAGTATAACGGAAAATTGTGGGCTGTAAATCGAAAAATGCCATATTTAAAAAATGCCGTTATAACGACATGCTGTATACAGGGCGGCGAATAGCGAGGTGTAGGTGTACTGCCCCAAACCCACGTTATAGCGATGGTACTCTGTATTTTATCGTGAAATGCTACACAAACAGATCATTAATATATATCTCAATTTATTTTTCTTAATCTTTAAATTTCTATCAATCTTCAATCATTCATTATTTTCATCTCTGCAGGTTTTTAAAATTTTATGGAATTCAAAACTTTGCTCTGAATTTGCAAGCTGGGAAGCACATTGTACATCGTTTGAGATTGGCCAGTGTGACCTCATGCCGGATGGAAGCAAACTCGTGTCGACTGCTAAGACGTTCTTGAAAATGTGGGACGTTAACAAGAAACTCCCGGAGTGGGAGCTGGAAGAGCGTGATAGCCAGTTTGTCTCGTGTTGCTTTGCCCCCGATAACAGAGAACCCCTCGTATTGGCCGCTTTGGATTATCGCGTTAATGTTTATACGGTAGACGGTGGAACATTGCTCTTTAGTTTGTTGGAGCCAAACAGAGTCCCGTTGCTTCATTGTGCAATATCTGGATATTTTGTTGCTGCAAGCACGAATGAGCAGTCCGTGATTGTGTGGAATTTGGAATCGAAAGAAGTGCTCGATTGTCATCATGGCCACAAAGGGTGAGTTATTTTTTAACTATTTTAAGTTGTGAAGGAAATAGCTCATTTTACTTTGAATATACTTTTCAAGGTGTGTCTGCAGTGTCTCATTTTTTCCGTGCATCCAAACTGAGAATAACAACAAGCCTGCTGCAGAGAGAGATCTGGAATTAGTTTCTGCCGGCAATGATGGAACTGTGATGGTTTGGAAAAGTTCATCGTCCAACGAATTGATCGAAGTCATTCTTCGAGAAGTATTTTCTTGCCAATTTGACAGCAATAACGAACCTTTGATTGCTGCTGTTGATGTCAACAACAAAATTAAGGTAACCATTTGCTGTTGCAAAATTAAAAAAATGGTGAGGCATAAACATTCTTTCTACAACCAGACAATCTCACTAACGACTTCAAAAAAGAACTCCAATCTTGCGTTCAATTGGCTTTTTCGACTCTTTTTAATGTTTTGCACTCGGCATTATATTCTTAGGTGTATGATGGACGACAAAACCTTATGGCTGGTGAAAATGGTTTAGTTAATCCTTCGTTTAGGGTGACGTGCTGCGCCTTATCAAATAAAAGGGACAAAGTATTGTATGGCTGCACGAATGGCTCATTAAAGGTAAGAGTATTTTCCTAAAATTTTGTTTTATGTATTACGGTATTGGCCAAAACATTTGCAACTGGGTGACACAAATTTTAAAGTTGAAAAAAAAATATTTGTGACTTAACTCCAAGAACAAAGCATTGGGTTAGTTGTACATACATTCCATCGATTAAATAACAAAGAGAAAAGAGTGCAAAATAATGCATAAATAATACAAGATCATAAGTAATGCAAAGGACATAGTTTTGAACTGGTCAAAACAAGTCCAACTCAGCCAGAAACATGCAAATTCGTGGTACAATTTTACCCTTGCATCGCAAAACATAATTAGATTACAAAAGTCATCGTATTTAATCTAGCCTTACGTAAAAGTTTTTAAAAAATAGACTAGTTGAAATACTTGATCACTGCAGTATGACTTCTGACTCTTGGGAATGTTTTGAGAGGGAAAATAATTGCTAACTATCATGCAATGATGCATCAGAAAGATATTTGTGAAAAATGTGATGTGCACAAATCAACAGTATGCATGTTGCTGAAAAATTTTAGAAGCCCAGCAATGGTTGCCATTGTCCACAAGGTGGTAGAGCTTGTAAAACTACAGCTAGAGAGGGCTCTGATTGTGAGACACCTCAAAAAGGATCCATTTAAACCATCTATTACAATTAAACATGAAATACAACTATCAATATCAGATCGCACCCCTAGAAGGTTTGCTGCGGAGGCCAGATGATTCATCTCGCAGACCAGTGAAGAAGTCTTTTTAATCTCCAAGAAGAATCTTAAGAAAAGTTGGAGTTTGCAAAACTGCACATTAATTGGAGCATTGCTAAATGAAAGACATTGTTGTTTAGTGATGAATCCAAATTTAATATCATAAGCAGTGATGGAATTTCCATGTATGCCGACCAACAGGGAAATGCTTGATCCATGATATTGTCAGAAGACAGCCAAGTTTGGTGGAGGCAGCGTGATGGTTTGGAGATGTTTTTCTGGACATGGTATTCGCCCTATTCATCTCATTAATGGAATCATGGGTCGTTATGTGTACAGAGGCATTCTTCAGGACGTCATGTTACCTTTGCAGAGTGGAATCTGCATTTGAAAAGGATTTATCAGCAAGACAATGATTCAAAACATACATCGAACTTGGTCAAAACATTCTTATAAGTGATTATATTAGTGGCCACCTCAGTCTCCTGATCTTAACCCTATTGAAAACCTGTGGGGATCGTAAATCCCAAAATTGACTGCAGTGTTGTGTGCACACATGACTAACTTTTTAGAACAACTTGAAAAAGCCTGGAAGGAGATACAACACCAAACTATGATAAACCTAATTGAATCAATGCCATCCCGGCATGCAAAGCAGTGATTCAAAATAATTGTCTTGCCAAAAATATTAAGAAAAACTATTTATTTAAAACTGAAATCTCAGTTGTACTTGTTTTGACCGCTTCAAAACATTGTTCTTTGCATTACTTATGATCTTGTATTATTTATGCATTATTTTGCATGATGGATTGTATGTAAACAAACTTAATGCTTTGTTCTTGAATTTAAATAACAAATATTTTTTTTTCTTAACTTTAACATTTTTGTCACTTAAGTTGCAAATGTTTTGGCCATTACTGTATAACCACCTCAAACTTGTTTTAAAATAATATTAAGTTGTTAAAAAATGTGCAATGTCTTAGTCATTTTTGTATTAAAATTTATTTTTTCAATGTTTAAATACTTTTTTTAGTTGTTTGATATTCGAAGCACCACTACGAAAACGTTGTACAATTCAAAGTATGAAAGCAAATCTCGGTTTAAGAGCGAAGTGACCTGCTGCTGCTTAACAAAGGACGACAAAGTTATGGTGGCAGGCCATGGGGATGGTGAAATTTATGTAAGCTAAGGATTTATTTACCCGTTAAGTCGATAAAGAGTTTTTAAAAAAAAAAACTGGTGCTAATTTGTTAATTTTGTAGATATGGCGAAATGGTATTATTCGAACAAATGGCCACGATTCTCATGTCACTTGTTTAAAGTTATTCAATAATGATTTTAATTTGTCAACGGGCTCGTACGATAATACCTTGAAGGTACTATATTTGATTTTAGTTCAAAATGAAGTCCTTCAAAAAGTGGATTAATCTGATGAAAACCTCTGAAATTGCAGGTGTGGAATGTTAGTAATGGTGTTCTGCTATTTACATGCGTGGGACATACAGACTCCGTGGTTAGTTGCGACGTATCACCAGACTCGAAACTAATAGCTTCGGCATCAACGGACAAAATACTTATGGTGAGTTTGTAATTTACACGACTACATTAAGCGTACTACTATATTCTAGCTTGACGGATTTTTTTATACAGTTTCCAGCAAAAATATCTTGTCAGTTATTATTAGAAAATTAATCCTTGAATAGTCATGTGAAACCTACATGTTTCGTTTAGATTTGGGATGCCTGTTCGGGTAAAATGCTTAGCAAGTGCATCGGCCACGAAGGATGTGTCCGCGTCTGTGCTTTCTCGCCTTGTGGCAAACTGCTGGCATCTGGTGACGATTACGGCGTTGTTAAGGTAGAAACACTTTTCGTAGTTACGGTTATTTTTAATTTTATTGATTGCCGAAAGTGCTTGCGAGATGTACGTAGTCTGCTCGTAAAATGTTACATGGCTAAAAACTGATCAATTTTTTATTGGAAATAAATAATTATTAACCCTCTACCACTATCGTGGGGTCTCAAAAGACCCCAAGCATCATATATCTTCAAAAATCCGCTAGATGGAGCTAGGCACGCGCTTTAAACGTTCAGTACCTTCATTTATCGTTTGGATGTTGATGTAAGCAGAGGCCCAAGTTTATCTGGTTTATATTTTCTGTAATATATACAATTTTTTTCAATTTTGGGTCTCAAAAGACCCCACGATAGTACTTACGTGCTCAAGATTTTTAATAGGAAACGCAATGCTATTTTTAAATTTTTCCACCAAGTACTTTTTACGTGTTGTACTTACTATGCAGTACTTTATACGTTCATGTATATAACGAAAAAAAATTGTTTTCCAAAGATAACTTTCTAAAAAATTCACTTTCCTGAAGACGTACCATATTTGTACTGTGTTTTCTTATTTTGTAAACAATTTCTGACAGTACAGTGGAGTCTCACTTATACGAAACATGCAGTTATATAATTTCTTGTTCCCCGGCAAAACTCCATTTAAATCTGTGTAACGCATTATTCGCTTATACAATATTCAGTTATACAAAACTTCCACTTATACAAAGGGTGATTCCTTCCCCTCGTGTAAATACTATTCAATTATAAGAAGAGCTTTTTCACATAATTGTGAAGCATTTCGTCTATTCTAAAGACTAAACGAAAAAGAGTCTGTTATTATTGACTGTGAACAGGTCTTATTTAATATGTAGCTTGAAGGAAAAACAAGCGAGCTAAAATTACAGTTTTTTAAGACGAAATAATCACATTTCTGAAGATGTAACTTAAGTTACATGTAACTTATTGGGTGTGATTATATCAAATACATCTTTTTTTTTTGTTTCTGTTCTTCTTTGTATGTACATATACATTGACAAAACTATTAAATGACATTTTTAAGAAGAATTATTCTCTATTTATTAAAATACAGTAACCACAAAACCTGCTAGTACATGTACGTGTACATTGTATTCACTTATATGAAGAATGTTCTGTTCCCCCTCATATTCGTATAAGTGAGACTCCACTGTATATACCAAAAAAATATCAAATGCTAGCTGATATGTAAAACATGTTTAAATATAATGCAAGTGTTTAAAAGTATTAAAAGCATGTTTTTTATGTTTTAAATTTTTTTAAACTTTGGGGTTTTTTGGGACCCCAGGATAGTGGTTGTGTATTCACGAAATGACGATATTGGTTGAGGGTTAAAAATGATCATTTAAGGCAAAAGATCCATCTTTTTAAGGATATTTTTATATGTTCTGCATATTTTTAGCTATGGCCAGTTGACAAAGCAACTCTTCTCGATTGCCCAACTCGTGATAATGGCCATGCAACTGATGCGGGCACATTAGCAGCTCCTTTCAAAATCATGGAACCACAAAATACTCTCTCATCTGGAAAGTGCACAATGTGGATATATGATTTGGCATTTTCGGCCGATGGATCAAAACTCGTGACCTGTTCCGATGAAATACAATGCTGGTCGTTGCGTGAAGCCAACGAGAAACGCATCGATCCACGCATTTTGCAAATATTTCCAATTCGAGGAAGTAAGGTCAAATACATTTTTTGCTCAAAGAATTTTGAATCTTTCGTTACCGTAGATGACACCGGAGTACTCTACCATCTTAAGCTTATCTCGGGAAATATTAAGGAAACACTAGTCAAAAATATTGCATCGTTGAATTGATAATATCGGTGCATTTATTTCCTGTTAAGTGTATTAATTGAAAAAAAATGTTAGTGTACCGAGTACATTGAACACTTTCTTTTCAAATCTGCAGCTGAGCAATACTTCCAGTATAAGATGGCTAGCGTGCCTTCATTTTTATACATTTACTCGTGTCTTTTGGACATTTTTACAATATACCCGATGGACTTTCATTAACCTACGTGATAATTACTATGCAAATTATGCAATTCTCTTCCATAATTCTCAATTTTAAGCTGTAAATCTATGATTTCAATAAATTCTATATTGCAGTTATCGTGAATTTCCAAATACTTATTAAGGTAGTGCATTAAAAAGGGGAAAAGAAATGCAGCTTCCGCCAGGATGGAGCCAATCCGAGGAATAGGGTAATTGTTTGCGATATAACAGGTGCCCGTAGCGCACCCTCTTCGAAGTTCATCAGCTAGTCCTTGGAACTCCCACTCCCGTCTGATAACGAACTTCTGGGAATTGTGCTATTTTTCGCAGAAGATTAAAGAGGAGATTATTACGAGTATCTTAAACCAAAAACCGAGAGTCGAGCAAGAATTAACAGAGATACAGCGATTCTTCTAAGCGAGGGCAGGATCGCTTGAAACCAATCGTAGACTTGCGAAATTCATGCCAGAGGATGCCACTTGTGTGGAGGGCATCGAGGATTTGAGAACGTGTTTTCCCTGCATTGAAAGCGTCAGAAAAATAGAAAAGCATTATCATTGGAGGACTGGTTGGGGGTTATTGAGAAAGGGACAGATATAGATTGAATCATTGTGGCTGCTAAATAAGCTTAAATAAAGTTTAATAGCTGAAATTTAGGCTTGCGCCCCTTTATGGTCGGCCCTAGGCATGCTCC
>JAQGAE010003830.1:0-13843 GCA_034696685.1 Julus scandinavius
AGCAACTACATATTTCATTTTTATTGCCATCTATAAGGTATTTTCTTGTAAAAATAGATTTTCCCCAGTGTGCACAGTCGTTGAATGCAGGTGTATCATTTTGGCTTTGAGCCACTGTATATCCAGCTATAATTTCAAACTAGTTTATGTTAATTAGCCATGTGGTTAGCGGTAAGGCCTATTTCAAATCAAATTGGTTATACGGGGTACAGTGGACCACACCATTTTGGGTTACAGTGGGACATGTTCCAGAATACCCTAATCAGTGTTTTTGGGTAATATGTTTTTATATTTTCTCATTAATCATCGCTTTAAATAAAAAACAAGTTTAAATATTTCAAATTTATGTTTTAAGGTAAAAATGGTTCACAATTACAGAAGATAACCACATTTACTGAAGTGAGCAGTGAAAATATGGATACTGCTGTAATTACGGTTAATTTGAAATTTTAAACTTGGAATTTTAAATTGACATGCTGAATTAAATACATGTATAATTAGCACATGTGGGTGTTCTTTTTCTTGTAAAATTTGTCTCAATTTCGAGTGGATCACTGTACCCATGTCATGTCCCAGTGTGTGTTGTGCATGAATTGTTTCGCGACTTCCAATGCGAAGTAACCCTTTTATTTTGTTATATATATGTTTTTTACTTATAGTTATTTATTTACATTTAATATATATATAATAATTGGTGGAAAGGCAGTTCCTGGCCCGTCCAAAGGCAATACCTAAAGGAAATAAGAGAAAAATATAAAGAATAAAAAAGGGGATAAATTAATTAAAAGTTCGAATTAAAACCAATTAGATTAAGAATAGAAAGGGACTTCCCTCCAGTTTTTGGGGAGAAGTCGGTGATGAGTTTGGTCACTTTGGTTTCGGCCGTTGGTGGTTGACTGACCTGTTTTGGATCACTCAGATGATGGCCACCGACAGGGTAGGATGTCCTTTTCTTCCCCTCCCCGTCTCCTACAGAAAATCATATCAATAATAACTTTTTGTGTAATGGAAGCGTGCAATCCGAAATAAATATTTTTATTTTGGATGGAAACTTGCTTTGGTTTGTCAACGTGTTTTTGGGCCGTCCTGGATCAACGATACAATCAAAGCCTTATATAAGGGGGGATGAGAAGGATACATTAAAAATGTAAATTTTTTAAGATGTACAATTGCGATTTTTAAGATAAAAATGCAACATTTCTGCATTGAAAGGTACCAAATGCCATTAAAAGGTTTCATGGTAAAAATGCACATTTTTTATTTGTAAGGTAAAAACGAAATTTTTGATATTATCGGTACGATTTTTCTTATGTAAAATGCAATCTCTATTTCTCCTGGGCCAATTCTTGGCTTTGCAGGGCCCTGTATAATTACGAAATAGAAATAATTTAAATATTAATAATTTATGATGCCTACACAATAGTAATAGAATATCGCCATGACATGGCTGCTTAAGGGCATAGAATCATAGGTCAGCTTATGCCTAAAAGTATACAGTTACAAAATGGTTGAGCCTCTGAAGAAAGCATTAAAAGTACTATTTTTCTAAGGTAAAATTTCAAATTTTCTAAGGTAAATTGAAATAAACAACATTATTCCAAACTTGAATATATAGTGTGAAAACTTTCAGCATTCAATTTCCGATTTGACAAGAAAAACGCAACGTGTGAACGTATAAATTTTCTCACCGGTTAGGGACGTACCGAACGCGTAACGGAAGTGTAAACGGACCCTTTGGTGTTTTTCTCAGTTTGTTTACTTAGATACCGGTTACCCCATGCTGATTCGATCGTCGAAAACGCGACCTTTGGACCCTTAAAAGTCAAATGACAACTTTCATTGTCCTCATTTATTATTTCAAGTAGCTACCTACCTCCTCTAGCGGATTTCCCATACATGTCTTAACTTTTAAGATCCTATCATCAAGAATACTAAGTCATTCGGTTGAGGTATATATCACACATTCACTCTGAGCAGATAACTCGTGCTACAGTCTCCATTTTGAATTGGAAATGACGTCATCTTGCCTGTTTCAACACGCACGACGAAACAATGTGTTTCGTTTTAATGAGTTGATGGAGGAACTTTTGAGTGTCATGCGTCGAGTGGATCCGCTATTCAATAGGGCATTTCGTTGTGTCCGATTCCACTCCGGAACGCTAGAAAATGGCGAAATAGGCGATGGAAACGAAATAGACGCCCATGTCCAGTTGCAGTTACCCATAAAAATGGACCGAATCCAGGTAAAGAAAATTTAGAACAATACCAATTGGGGTTTTAGACTATACTACATGTTAACATATAACACCCTGTTGGAACGAGCGTTGCGATTTATACACGTGTTTATTTTGAGGACGTTATTGTACACAATTTGAATAAATACATCTTAAGGGCGGAATAGAGAGATGCGTTTTAGATAGGAGAAACAAAGGCTGATCGCGGAGTTCGGGTCGGAACGTCCTGTCGTCGTCGAAATATGTCCAGAAGGAAGGGTCAAGACAAAGTGCCTCTGCTTGACCCTGCCCCACGTGTTCCCCTGGCGGTCGAAACATGGTCCCTATGGAGCTTCGTCTAGCAGCTTGGGGCCGACCATAGAGTCCGTCTATGGTCGCCACAACCCCATTGAAAATGTCGTAAGGATACGAATGGTATCTTAAATTCTCTTACTGGTAAAAGCTGCATCAAATTAAATTACATTAAAAAATGGATAGTTTAGGACAGTAGGGAGTGGTGACTCAAACCAGAGTTTCTGGAAAGAAGACACCGAAGTGTTTCTTGCATTTATTGTTGCTAATAACACAAAAATTATTTTAATTGTATACAAAATAACTTTCACAGAAGCTTAATAAGGTCCTTATTACTATAAATCAGCAGTAAAAGTAGGAAAAAGTAAGTTGTGATAGAAATTGTTGAAAATGTCTTTACACCTGTTGATCAGAGATTAAAAATAATGTCGTATTCAGAAAGTATTAGTGGTTTATTTTTCTAAAGATATAGAAATTACTGTATGACTGGTATACTTTTTGAACTTTCTATATAAATGAAATTCTGTGAAAATTATATTTGTTACCTTTTTTAGTATTTCTGTAAATTCAGCTGGGATGAAGGGCTTCAATTCTGAGCATGGTCATTTCTGTCAAAAATCCGCAGTTTTGCAATGCAGTATTTTCAAAAAATTATTTTAATATCTTTATAATATAATAAAAACGAAATTTATGTGCAAATAGTTTTGAGACTCAAGCTTGTACTTGCAAACACGTATATAAAGCTTATTAGCATGTCAACACCATAATTTACATTGTGTTCATGAATGGTATTAACTTTGTATAAAAAACAATGTGCTGTCATATATAATTTGAAGATTAAGCAATTTTTTTATATGCGGATAAATATTGATAAATATTGTATTAATTGTTTTACTCCGATTTATTTGTTTAACTCCAATCAAAATAGGGATTTCTTTTTTTTATCAGATGAAGCCATTTTTTTCATGCATATAAACATTAATTTTCCTCTAACTTCGAGGTTGGATATTCAAAGTAAAAGTATTCCATTTATCTAAAATAAAGAAAAATGAATTTGTGTACAGGTTATTTATACAGTTCTCGAAAACCAGACATTAACAGGGTTGCAGCTGACCCAAACTTAAGCTTCTGAAATGCAGAACCACCTTTTAAATTTCAAAGGGGCCCTCAGCCCCCCACAAGGCGACCTTTTTATTCGCACGATTTACTGTTTATTTTAAAAGATTTGAACAAATCATGACATATGAAACACCCTGTACATTAATACAGTACATGGACATGCTGTAGTATTGCTTTTTTAAAGGAAAATCCGGTGAAAGCCAGTTTTTGAAGTTATAATGTAGCCAATACCCCATTGTTATATTCGTTGTAGCGTTTTTTGGGGTTTTTTACATTGAAAATAATGTTTTTGTAACTGGATCATGACAAAGTATGACAACAAATTCTGTATAAATTATTGTTTTCATATTTTCTTTTTACTAACTAAAGACGCTGAACACAAAACGTATGAAAGACTGGGTACACTTTAAATTGATGAAGCCCTTGGATGAGGCATCGATGACAATGAAGGAGCGCGGCCGCCTATTTCCGTTTTTGGTGACCCTTTTCGATGAGCGGAAACGCATGTACCTGTCCAGGGTTAAAGTCAACCGATGGGCGAGCAATGTTCTTAGAAAGGCGCAAGAGGAAATCCTGTGCGGCCATCAATCGAAACAAGTAAGTGGATCATGCTTCGTACAGCTCAGAGTAAATATAAAACAGAAAACAGGAAAATGGAAATGAAATATGTTCCTGAAAAGCAATTTCAAACCTGTTCATTGAAGTGTATTTTCATTGACATGTTTCATTAAACAGTTTTGCCCAAACATATTGTTTACTTAATAAACATTTCGAAACGGAGGAAATGTTTGCGAGTCATGGCGCTTCTACCAAGGCCTGTATACTATGGTCAAAAACAGTCATGGTATACAGGCCTTTAAGAAAGGTGGGTCCAGATTACACCAAAAGTATAGAGACCGACTGGTGATCAGCATACAAATGTAAAAAAGAACTCCCCTATTTCCAGCAGTCATGGCAAGCTGCAAGCTTTGAAAATAAACACTGAACGTTCAACATACTGTGAGCACCAAAAGCCATCATCCAACTCATATTTTCAGATGTTTATAGCTATAACATAAAAAATACATTATGAAACTTAAAAACTCTTTTTAACATTTCTTTACGGAAGGGTTCTTATCATCATTCAAAAGTTTCAGGTCAAAGTAAATTCATTTAACTTAATTATTAACAAATTATGACAAACTCATCAATTTTTATGAGTCAAAAGTCATCATCCAAGGACATTTGGCTAATATTTCACAACAAAAAAATAAAATTTAGTACTGCTTCAGTACTTTGTTTAATACACCCAGGCTTTTAATAACTGTTGCCAATCTTCTTGGCATTGATTGCACTAACTTCTTAGTTACTTCTGCTGAGATCCATTGCCACTCTTCTAAGATGACTTCTTTCAGCTTAGAAATACTGGAAATCTGATGTTTTCTTATTTGCTTATCTAAATGTTCCCACAAATGTTCAATTTGGTTCAAGTCTGGGGATTGGAGAGGGTGGTCAACTATTTTTGGAACTCTATAAAGCAGCCACTCCATCACAAACTTGGATTTGTGTTTGGGTTCACTGTCTTGTTGGAATGTCCAAATTGGATCCAACCTTAAATAGGCAACTTATGGCAATAAATATGTTTGTAAAATGTCAAGGTAGTCTTTTTTTTTTCATTGTTGACTGCACAAACACCAAATTGCCCACTCCAGATGATGACATGCACCCCCAGACTATTACTGCAAAATAACTTTATGCTGATGGAACTCTGAGTTTGCTGTTCTCCAAATTTTAGGCCATTGTTAAATCAAAAGGTTTTATACTTTTTACCAAAAAGCCAGTCTTTTCTTTCTATTGACTTTGGATATGTATGGCTTTTCTTGGTGATTGTTAAGCACCTGCCTTATTGTGCTGGCACTAACTGGAGTTCCAGTAGTAATTGAAGAGTTTTAGCAACTGTTACAGCGGATGACAAAGGATTTTTTCACTTCACGAATAATTGCACGTTTAATAATGCGAGAGAGCTTTGTTGGTCTACCAGATTGAGGCCAAGTTTCAATTTTTCCAGTCTCTTTATGTTTTTTAATGATGGACTAAACTGCTGGTACTGGTTGATTCACTATTTTTGCAATTTCAGCAAATGTTTTTTTCTTCATTTCTTAACTGTACTATCAATTTTCTTACTTTTTCACTGGTTTCTCTTCTCTTCTTGATTTTGTAACATTTTTGACATTTTAATGATGACAGCAGCTTTTTATTCTCTTCTGCTAATTAAATATACTGATACCAGTATCAAACTTTATATGTAAATTGTAAATGCAACTTTATTTTAAAGGGATAAATGTCCTTGGATGATGACGTTCGACTCATAAAAATTGATGAGTTAGTCTTAATTTGCTAAATAACTAAGTTAAATAAATTTCCTTTGACCTAAAACTTTTACATGATGTTAAGAACACTTCAATAAAGAAATGGTAAAAAGAATTTTTAAGTTTCATAATGTAGTTTTTATCTTAAAGCTATAAACATCTGAAAATATGGGTTCGATGATGACTTTGGTCCTCACTGTATATGTTCGGCAAGTAGATGAAACTTAAACCAACATTCGGCCAAAACCGAGACTTGTCCAAAACCGGTGACAATTTTTAATACACTCTGTGCCGAAACCGAGTCTTGTTTGGTGATAACAAAAAGCAAAAGCAGAGTTTCTGAAAACATAATTGTCGAACCATGTTTTCCAAAACTTGCTTTTGAGTTTTCATGTTTATGTGTTTTTAAAAGCACTGCATCCAAATTATAAAAAGCACGAAAGCAGAGAAAATATTTTGAATTTACTAATCAAGGTATGTGCGCTGCCATCAGCTTTATTGTACGCCCACAATTTGCTTTAGTCACCCAACATGCTATATAACGTTATGCTTAAGGTGCATATCCACCAAAAAAACATTAGACACAGAAAACATACACATACAAACATTGATGTGTCCAGAAGCGTTTGTGAAACAATGTATCGAAAAACGGCCATTTTCTGACACATTTTGTGTGTCCTGGCGATCGCTCAAGAGGCGGTCTGGATCAAAGGAAATTTGCGACACATGTTTCGAAAATCATATGCTGGAAACATTGCTGTGCATGTTTCTTTTGGTGGATACTAACATTTACATATTTTTAAACTTACCTGCGATAAGCACTAGCGTTTTCAAGGTATTGTAGCGACAAAAAAATTCTGTATTTATATGTAATTGTGTAAAAATGTAAAATGTGCAGAAAATAATGTATTTTCTACTCGCTAGCGCTCTAATGCCTAGTACACACTGCATGTTTCATGAAACTAAAAACATGGTTTACCTAAACGTCTATGTGATATGTGGAAGCACACAAATGTTTTGCAACTGTGGCGACCATAGACGGACACTATGGTCGGCCCCAAGCCGCTAGGTGAAGCGTCATAAGGACCACCAGGGGAGCACGTGGGAGAGGGTCAAGCAAGGACCTTTTGTCTTGACCCTTCCCTCGGCCTTCTGGACACTACTTCAACGATGACAGGACGTCCCGACCCGCGCTCTCGATCGAATATTTTCCAGTTCCTGCATGTCTTCAAACAATGCCAAAATGTATTCTTTTTATTTGTACAACATAACGACGCCAAATAAAAACGTGTATCGGCTATAATCTCCGTTCCAACATTAGTGACCCGGACAACGCTAGAACACGGACAACATTCGCGACCTCGGTCGTCTAAGAAGCCCAAGAACAAACGTGAGCCACGCCATCAGGCACAAAATTCGCAATTTACGCTTTTTCTATTTTTCACACCCGTCCTGGGCCTGATTCCGGATAATCGACGCCGCGAACGCACCACGTGGTCCCATTGATTGACGCCGCCACCGATCCGGTTAACAGATGCCGTTACCGTTCCGTTTAATTGACGCCGCCGACCTCCAAATACCGGTCCGGAGCTCCGTTCCGGTTAATCGACGCCGCCACTTTGAACCACCGTTCCGGTTGATCGACGCCGACGCTCTCAAACCGCATTCCAGTGCTGCCGTCCTTGTGCTTCTGTTCCAGTGCTGCCATTCCAGTGCTGTCGATCCTGCGCTTCCATTGCCAACCTGCCATTCCGGTACTGCCGTTCCGGTGCTGCCATTCCTGTGCCATCGTTCCCGCACCGCCGTTCCCGCACCGCCGTCCCTGGCCCACCGTACCTGAGCTGTCTTTCCTGCACTGCCGTGCCCGTGCTGCCATTCCCGCCCTGCTGTCCCTTAGCTGCCGTCCTGCGCTGCCGTTCCCACGCTGCCGTTCCCGCGCTGCCGTTCCCGCGCTGTCGTTCCCGCACTGCCGTTCTGGTACCGCTCAAACCTGTACGACCGCCGCCGTCAATTCCCGTAAGTATACTGTCGTTCCAGGTACGCCTATCGTCCAGCTGCACTTAGCCCTGTTACGTCACACCATTCCCGCACCATCCACCATGGAAGACAACAAAGCTCCCGACGTTGCCCGTGTTGCATTCATTGCTCCACTGTTTTGAAAGCCAAATCCTGCGATCTGGTTTATCCAGATTGAGTCGCTGTTCCTGAGCTGCGGGATCGTCAGTGACGAGACCAAGTACCACCGCGTCGTAAGGGAACTGGAAGCCTCAGTCGCTTGCCAGGTCGGGGACCTACTCATGAACGCCCTGGACACCAACAAGTACGAAGCTCTCAAGGCCCGAATTATCGAGCAGTTCGCAGACACCGAGACTCAGCGCCTTCACACCCTCTTGCAGGAGGTCACCCTGGGGGACCAACGGCCCACCGACCTCCTGTGACTGATGAAGGAGTTAGCGGGCGGATGCATGAGCGACGAGCTCCTACGCAACCTGTGGCTGCAGCGACTGCCCGCATATGTGCGGGGCATTTTTGCAATCTCGGGCTGAGCCGCTCGCCAACCTCGCAAAGATGGAGGACAATGTCTGTGCCAGCGCACAGGAGGCCCATCCATCGGTTGCAGCCATCGCCGCCGGCTACCCACGCATCGAGGCTTTTGCCGCAACGATAGCCGCCATCGCCTCATCACTGGTCAGCCTGACGACCTCCGTCAACCAGTTGCGGAACAACGAGGCGAAGTGCGGAGCACGTTCCTGCTCGCGCTACCGCTAACAGTCGGGTCCCCGCAGTCGCTCCCAGATGCCGGGACGCAGCAGTGATAACGACGACCACTGCTGGTACCATCAGACCTTCGGCGAAGACGCACACCAGTGCCGTCCTCCCTGCCCCTTCAACCAGGGATACTAGGGTTGCGATCGCTGGTGGTGGCCAGCAATGCAGGCCCTTCTTGCATCCACCGACTGACCATCAATGACAAGATTACGGGACACGCTTCCTCATTGACACTGGAGCGGACGTCTCCGTCATGCCCCCATGGCAGCAAAAACTTGCCATCCTCGCGCCCAGCTCCAACTATTCGCTGCCAACGGTACGGTGATTCCCACCTAAGGCGCCCGGCTCGTCACCTTGAACCTGGGGCTCCGCCATGCGCTCACGTGGCCATTCATCATTGCGGCCGTGTCCCAACCAATAATCGGTGCGGATTTCTTAGCCCGGTTCCAACTTCTCGTCGACCTCGCCGGCAAACGCTTGTTAGACTCGACCACGCAACTGCCCGCCCTCGGACGTGCCACGTCTAGTCCCACTAGCAGCATCCGGTCCATGGTTGGGGACTTTAATTACCACCAACTGCTTGCCCAGTACCCAGACCTCGTACGGCAGGACGTGCAGATTGTTCCCCCAAAGCACGAGTTGCGCCACTACATCAAGACTACCGGTCTGCCGGTGTTTGCAAAGGCACACCGCCTCACGACAGACCGTCTTAAGGCGGCCAGACATGAATTTGACTTCATGCTGGCCCAGGGAATCTTCCGCCCATCCAAAAGCCAGTGGGCGAGTCCGTTGCTGATGGTCCCTAAATAATCTGGCGACTGGAGACCATGCAGGGATACCGGCGCCTCAACGTGGCTACGGTACCTGACAGGTACCTGGTCCTGCACATCAAAGACTGCACGCAGCATCTTCGCAGCGCTCGGGTGTTCTCAACGCTCGACTTGAGCATACCACCAGATCCCGGTCAACCCTACGGACATCGAAAAGACTGCAATCATCACACCGATTGTCCTTTTTGAATTTCCTGCGATGTCGTTCGGCCTCTGTAATGCGGTGCAGACGTTCCAGTGGTTCATACACGAGGTCCTGCGCGGGCTCGACTTCTGCAGCTTATACTTCGACGATGTCCTCATCGGGTCGAGGGATGATGACGAGCACCTGGAACATGTCCGCCTCGTCTTTGATCGCTTTCGCAAATTGGGCATAATCATCAATCCTGTCAAGTGTGAGTATGGGAAGGAGGCTGTTGCCTTCCTGGAGTACGAAGTCTCCGCGTCAGGGTTGCGCCCATTGCCCGAGAAGGTCTTGGCCATCATGGCCTTCCTGGAGCCCACAGAGGTTCGAGAAATGCGGCGGTTCCTCGCGATGCTGAACTTTTACTGCCGTTTCATCCCTCATGCCGTACAACACCAGGCTATGCTGAATCAGTACCTGCTGAACAGCACCTTAAACGACCGGAGTCCTATTGCTTGGACCCTGGAAGTCAGACAGGCCTTCGGCCAGTGCAATCACGATCACGCGGTGGCAACCACACTCGCGCATCCCTCTGCTCATGGGCAACTGGGCCTGATGGTAGATGCCTCGGACTTGGCAATCGGTGTGGTCCTGCAGCCGTTTAACAATGGACAGTGGTAACTGCTTGCGTTCCGCACAAAAAAACTGCTCCGCGGAACGCAACTACAGCGCATATGACCGGGAGCTGCTCAAGGCATATGCGGCAGTCAAGCACTTCCTCCACATGGTCAAAGGATAGCCGTTCTCGATCTACACGGACCACAAGCCACTCACATTTGCCTTCTCCCAGCTGTCGGACCGTTCCTCGCCATGCCAACTCCGACATCTCGACTACCTGGGCCAGTTCACGACGGACATCCGGCACATCCAGGGAGCTGACAGCGTCGTTGCTGACGCGCTATCCTGGATCTCCATCGTCAGTATTTCTGCGACCACCACGACCAGCATATCTGCGTGGCCGCCCGCCAACGTAACGCAACCTGCCACATCAGCCGGACCACCAGCACTACCAGGCCTAACACCCCAAGAGCTGCCGCTTACAGCCATGGCATCAACGACCGACTCACCTGCCTCCGCACCGGTACCGGAAGCTGGCCGCTCGCCCTTGGATGAGCTCGCCCACATCGTGTCGATCACCCCGCTGTCTCCCATCGACTTTCACCGTATGGCCGCGGCGCAGGCGGCGGACGAGGAACTGCAAACCATCCTGCGCGATCCGACATCCGTATTCCTGGACATCCGACCAATCTTGCTAGGCGACGGAGGCCTCCAGCTGTTCTGCGACGTCAGCATGCAGGTCAATCAGCCGTTTGTACCGCCTCCCTTTCGCCAGCTGGTATTCAACAGCCTACACTGGCTTTTTCACCCCAGCGCGCGTACCACCGCCAAGCTTGTTACAGCAAGGTTCGTGTGGTTCTCCGTGAGGGCCCACTGCCAGGCATGGTCGCGTTCCTGTAACCACTGCTAAAGGTACAGTCTCGCGACATACCCATTCGGCCGTGGGTACTTTCTCGATGTCCAACCACCGGTTCGAACACGTGCACATCAACATCGTAGGATCACTTCTACCTTCCCGAGGATACACGTACGTACTCACCTGCATTGACCGGTAGACAAGATGGCCCGAGGCATTTCCGATGGACTGCATCATGGCGGAAACGGTCGCCCGCACCTTCGTCAATGGTTGGATCACCTGTTTTGGCGCGCTTAGCCGCATTACGTCCGACCAGGGTTGCCAATTTAAATCGGCACTGTTCGACTTCTTGGCGACCTTAATCAGCGCGGAACGGATCCGCACGACCCCGTACCACCCGGCAGCAAACGGCCTCATCGAGCGCTTCCACCGACAGCTGAAGGCATCCATCGAATGCCACGCCACCGAACACTGGGTTGACATCTTGCCACTCATTCTACTGGGGGTCCGCACGGCTGTCAATATCAACATGGGAATCTCAACGGCCGAGATGGTGTACGGCACGATGCTGCGACTCCCAGGGGAGTTCTTCGAGACAGGCACCATACGGTGAACCGCATGGACTTCGCGGGTCAGCTCCGCCAACACATGGAAGTTCTCCGTCCGGTGCCACGCATTCCCCATAGCCGCTCTCCCGTATTCGTGCCGACGGCACTCGCCACCGCCACTCACGTCTTCGTGCGCCATGACGCCATCCGCCGCCTATTGCAGCCGCCCTACGATGGGCCATACGAAATCCTCATCCGCCAGGACAAAACATTCAACATCCGGATTAGAGGCAAGCAGGCAAGTCGGGATCGACCGGCTGAAACCGGCTTTTCTACAGAGCAACGACCTCGCAAACCCTACCGACTTAGCCGACCCTCTGGCGCAGCCCAGGCCGATGTCCCGAACACTGTCCCTAACGGTTCCGCAGGGCCGCGTAGCTCCCTCTGTTCCCCAGGACACAACACCAAAGCCTGCACCATCCGCCCGGTTCCGCTTCAACACACGCTACCGTTAACGTTGGCACTGGTGGGAAAGAATTGTGGCGACCATAGACGGACACTATGGTCGGCCCCAAGCCGCTAGGTGAAGCGTCATAAGGACCACCAGGGGAGCCCGTGGGAGAGGGTCAAGCAGGGATCTTTTGTCTTGACCTTTCCCTCTGCCTTCTAAGCACGACTTCGACCATGACAGGACGTTCCGACCCGAGCTCTCGATCGAATATTTTTCAGTTCCTGCATGTCTTCAAACAATGCCAAAATGTATTCTTTTTATTTGTACAACATAACGACGCCAAATAAAAATGTGTATCGGCCATAATCTCTGTTCCAACACAACCAAGTTTCATGAAACTTTTGTAGTGATCTTGCAAGAGGTGGTGAAGATCAAACAAAATCAATGAAACATTGTTTCATGGTTATGCCGCTTCTACCAAGGCATTAACACTCCCCAGTTGTAGTATATAGTTAACAAAAAAAACGGAATTCACCTCGTGGATAGCTGACATGTTATTAATAGGAAAGTTTTTAAATTTTAAAGCCAACTATATATACTTGTTTGTATATTTATGTGTGGACAGATACATTTGCACAAATATGGTAATGCAACAAAGTTTCAACAACGTTTGTCAAAACTTTATTTCAGCTTCATGAAGCATACAGTGTGAACTAAGCATAATTTAAGGAAAATACGTTGAAAATCAGATCAGATAAGCAGCAATTTTTCCAAACTTGTCAGTCATTTTTTTCGAAAATTATGGTAAATATTCTAGTTAAGATATTCTTTTCCAATGTGGCATGTTTTTCTACACCACATTGACCACAAGTAACCATGGAAATCAATGTTGAAAACTCGTTTCTCTACTATTAGATACTGAACAGTTTAAACAGAAGTTATTGATTTCACATTAGTATTACATTTCTGAACTTTTGTAGGATCGAATTAAAATGAAGGAAGGATTAACTGTGACTTCCCAAATCGGTGATGAAAAACTTCGCGTCAATATTATTTTGTCCATTGTTGGGCCACCGTTGTACACAGAATCCACCAAGAAAAAGGTAACAAACGTCGTCTGTTGTTTATCACAATTTGGAAAAGAATAATACATTTACCAAAAGCTTGTTACATAGAATACGCCTCATATTTTGCATTTGCTAACCAAAGAGCCGCCATCATCAGCCAATTGCGATTTTGCAGAACAGCTTTTTCTAGCATTTCACCCGGAAGCCATAAGTAGAAGAGCTCATGCCCTGAAGCAAGAATTCAAGGTACAATAGAACCCGTTTAAGAAATTATTTCATTTATAAGGCTCTTACACCCCCCATGTATTTCAATAGGTCAAATTTGGAATGCACCTAATTTTCAAGCAAAAAACAGTTTAAATAAAACTAAAAAGGTATACAAATTCTTTAAGACGTATAAAAGGTCTTGTTATATTTATTTATTGATTTAAATAGTTAATTTTTATTAAAATCAACAATTTCTAAATTTAAATTTGAATTAGGCACTTAAAAAGTTGCCAAGCACATGTGTCACCTGTTGGATAATGGAGCGAACTAACGAATATTTTTCGACCTTTCCATCCAAAATGTAATATTTCTAATTAATTA
>JAQGAE010003831.1:0-13842 GCA_034696685.1 Julus scandinavius
TGCAGAGAAATATCCTGAAATAGGCGGCGCTGCAAGCTTATGTCAGAAAAAGTCAACATAGAAATGTGTAGGGTGTTTCCGTAACATAGCATAGCAAAACATAGGCAACATAACGTAACGAAACGTTCAAATGTGTAGGGGCCTTTACGGTGCGCAGAGTCAGAGTCACGGAATGGATTCTGATTTGGATGAAATTTATGCAAATGGGATTGGGCTCTATTCAATCCGCATTAGCTCGTGAATAGAGCGCATGTGCATATTTCAACCAATTTGGATAAAAATTTGCCCAGTTGAGTTTTCAACTTAAGGTGGATTACAACCCTATATATCCCTTTCAATGGGCGAAATTTGAAAACACACTCAGAGCCAAACAAAAAGAGATTAGATAAAAATAAAAATTGTTTGAAATTGCTTAATAAATCAGCAAGGAAATTTGATTGTCGTTTTTCAATTTGAAATTGTAGATTTTTTAAAATTAATAAACAAGTTTGAAAATTGTCCGTTATTTTGCACACGCTGCCAGCAGGTGACAGCATGCGATAGGCAAGTGTGAGTGCAAAAATTCAAATAACAATTTAATTTTAAAAAAATCTACTATTTTAACGTGAAAAATGACACGATCAGTACCTTGCTAATTTATAAAGCAATTTTAAACAATTTTTATTTTTATTTAATCTTTTTTTGTTTGACTGTGGCTGTCTTTGCAAATTTACCCATTGAAAGGGATAGGGTTGTAATCCTCCTTAAATAATGATATGATGAAATTATTTTAACTTTTTTCTTCTCCGGTTTCAAAAGCCCTATACTTGTTATAGTGCCCAATTTGTTCATGGGTATATCATGTACCAATTAACAAAATATGTCATGAATGCTGCAATCGTTTTTAAGAGGTAGTATATAAGGTATACGCCCGTAAATTTTGAATCGAAACCTTTAGCCCTAATTTACGACCGGTGGCCCTGAAACTATATATCTGGTCCGCATTTTGATATTTGGACGAATCGTGTTTGTTTGTCGTATAACTACATGTACGTATGTGTTTATTACGCTATTGTCTCATACGTGTTGCTCCAGGGAACGAATCCGCCTTGTTTTTTTCGAACGTGAATTTTAGCTTAGCAAAATGTCCGAACTACAGTAGATTTCGTAACGAATTCACAATTTCGTAACCTTGGTTTGAGGGTCGAAAATGGCGACGGGCTATCAGGTAGGTTTTTTTTTTTCCAAAGCGACTATGAATTTCAAAAACGATCTGAAATTGAAGATCAATCTATATACAGAAAAAATAAACTGTAAATGACTTCCAGAACTGGTGTACCATGCAGTGTTTATAGTTGAATAGAAGGAGAAAGGATCTTATTATTTAATTTTTCTAGAAATTTTCTGACCTGGAAGGGAACTTCCAGCATAAAATTGGTGTCACAAATTTAGGTATAATACCTACACTTTCCAGATGTTTTAAATATTAAAGTACATTCGGGACTTCGGGCACATTTCTTCTGATATCCCCATTCACTAATCCTTAAAACTTAATTAAACAGAAAAACCAAAAACTGAAAAATAACATGAATGGACTTCTGTAATAGCTTTCCCTCTCCCTCCCTCATGGTGCCCACTTGTCAGCATACCCCCATCCCCTCCTTGAGGACGCCTTTTTTGAATAGCCCCTTTCAGTAATGAGCAAGTCCTTAGGAAAATGTGTAAAGTCGCGACTAGTGCTAATAGGGTGTAGATTTTAAGGTGCCAACATAGTATAAAGCCCTTCAGCAGAATCTGTTTCTGTTTAAAAGCAATACAGACTCATTAGCTTTGAAGCCGGCTGCAGCATCTCCCAAGCGGCTAACCCGTACCTCGTACCTCCATCACCACACTTGCGTCCTGACCCCAGAGGTTTATTATTTTTGGTTTTTCGACATCTTTCCCCTCCCCCCCATTCATTTTGGGTCCGTGATTGGATTGGTGATCCGCTTCTACCTTGGCCTACTAATAATAGCTTTTCGGTGCGCAACCCACGAAGGGTGAATCGGCATTGTTACTTGTCCATATTACCATGTCCTTACAGCTGAACTATTGAACAAGGCGTTTTTTGGTTCCGTTTTGATGAGAGCATTTTCAAGATCGAGAATCGAATGAGCCGGATTATCAAAATGAATTTATTCGCAACCCATTTTTTTGAAAAATCAAAATTATACAATGTGATTTTCTCTAAAATTTCACGATGCAAATAAGCTTAATAGCTGCAGGAACCACTTTATGTGTATCGTAAAGACATTAAAAAAACATCGCTATTAACAATTGAATTAAAACAATATTATAATAATTGGCCCCTTGCCACCAATTATAATAATGCTATGCTTGTAAAATCATTACAGCTTAAAACGCTATATTACATGGTGATTGTTTAGCTAAACACTCGTAGTTTATCGTGTCTTTAACTTGTTTTAAAACTGTTGGAGAAAAAAAACCTGATGTGAACCACGTCAAATGGTTCGAACATGCAATTCATGCTGCTTGACAGCCCATGGCATGAACCAAATGCACCACATGGTTACACACTTGACGAGGACAACACTTTTGCTCTATTTTGTTGTGTGGTGAAATTTGCATATTTTTCAGGTTGTCATTGGCATAAACGAAAATTATTCGCAAATTACTGTCACATTTATAAGCTAAGTTTCTGGTTATGAGATGCTAAAGTATAAAATCCTGGAAAAACCCTGAAGCTTTTCGGCAAAAAACAGTGGATTTTTCGGATATTTTTTCACAATAAAAAAATTGATGAGTCATGCACATTTGATCGGGGCCAAAAATAACAACGAGAATATAACAATGGAACATTATTTTTCAGGGATAGATTTATGCTTTCTGTATGGAGTACCTAACCACAAAACTACCATAACATAAATAAAAATTATTTAAAAAATATATCCAATAGTACCCTGGGAGGTTCAATCTAATATTACAGTTCTAGATTCAGGACATTATAGAAACATTTGAAAAAACACAGCTTCGTACAATTAGTTTGTATCACAACGAGGCCAGTTTAACAAATGAAAACATGGAACCTTGTTCACAATATGAATTGTAGCTCTATGGAAAAAAATGCATTTGCTATGTTCTTGGAGCAGTGTTTTCCATCCTTTTCAACTCAAGGCACACTATAGATCTAAAATTGTCGCGGCACACGTACGGTTTTTTTAAGGGGAGGTTTTCTATAGTTTTCATTCTCAATGAAATAAATATCAATGAATAAAATCATCTGCTATATTATTGCCATTTCTATTGTTTTCTGTTTTCTGTCCTACAAACTTTCACGGCACACCTGTAGACCTTTTCCGGGTCACAGGTTGGAAAAACATTGCCTTAGTGCTTACAATTTTTAATGGGATCCTACAACAGATGTGATCCAAACTTCATCATCCCTTGAAATATTGAAATACTATAAGAATGAAATTTCCATTTCACGATAATGACCTCTGTGCCACCATATCTAAGCAAATCCTGAAAAATGGATCATTAGAGAGGTTGTCAAGGTGAGCGTCCTGCTCGCATGACCACGCACATGGCGCTAATTTCGGGATGTGAACCCCCTGGCGTCCACTTTCTCCCATTGTTGTTACTACCGAGGACAATGCATCCCGGCAGGGGGTATTAACAACCGCCATTGTTTCGGCACTTGACGAAACACGTTAATTAATTGACGCCACCCGTCATTATCAATATCTACTTTCTATGAAATCCCGTTGACTAACCTTTGCGCAGGATGTGGAACTCCGGAGGAATGTCCAACGTGTCCGCCAGCACGTGGATCTGGCAACCGGAACACTCGTAGTGGGCTGCCCCCAACTTGCCCCCAGACCAGTTCACGCTTAAGTACACCTTGACCAAACGATAAAATAAGGATCTCATAAACCCTATATGCAGGGATCATCTGTTCTTTAGGGGACTCATTCGCCCCAAAGTCAATGCAAATGCAGGGCCATAACTTAATTTAGTCATACACATACCTCTGCCTGAACACTACCAGAATCCAGAATGGCTCCGTGATGGATCTGTTCCCGGATGTCTGTCGATTCCATCGTTGCTGGGACTTCTTCGCCATCTTCTCCAATTATCACGCTCGGGATGGCAGTCTGACTGGAGCAGGCAGTGTCCTGACTAAATGTTGCATGACAGTACAGTGCAGGATGGATTTCGGTTTTGATCGAGTACTTTGTGTTCAGCATTTTCGTTGGTGCAATTACTAAAATTCATAAGTAAAAACAAGTTTTATGTATGCATATAGACCTGAAATCACCGGAAATAAAAATGTAATTGATTTATTTTAGGATCATTTTGTTGCATCATCGTCCATGTCTGTAACTATCGACTTATTCCTGTTCAGCACCTACTATTGGTGGTGAATTAGTCTTTGGCATTGCATATATGGTCCTGATTGCACACAAATTCCATGTAATTCCATGTACAATACTGTACTTGCACATTGGAAAAAAAACATATTGAAAGGTCCGCTACAAATAAATGATGCAACTGAAAGTTTGGCTTTGAAATTCAGGTCCATTCGCGGGTATTGTTATTCTCTTATACATCTCAAAATAAGATTGCACAATGTATACTTGTATGCATCGAAGGATCTCTCAATTGAGAGACCATGGCCCTAATGACCAAGGGCGAGAGAAAGTACAGAATCTCAAGTAAATGGTGAAAGTATGTGCTTTTTTTTCTTTCTGAGGGTCGAGGTTGAGGTTACCAGGTTTCGGTAGATAAATAGCGAAATTAAATGTGAAGCCTGAAAATACGCGTTTTCTCGTTTTAATGGGAACCTTGGTTCATCTCCCTTGTATACATTTGTGCACATAGGGATCTTGTCAAGGTTGTCTTTTTCAAGGGAACCAGCTTTTGTGCTAAAATTGCTTTCAAGTTGCGCATTGCCAATGTGGATTTTGCGGGAGGTGTCAAGAGTGGGTGTCCCCTTGGTCAGTAAACGTGATAGTGGTTAACCAGAAATACCTCTATTATTCGTTTTCTTTCAAAATTTAATTAACTTTTTGTATATGCAGAATACACCCAGACAAATATATCTGTAATTTCGAAATTTTGAAAAAAAAAAAATTGAATGATCTTGTCTCGTATCATTATACACAATAACATGTTTAAACTGAAAAAAAAAATTGAATATTGTATATCTAGACTATACACATGGAGTTTTCAATTTGAGTTGGAATTGATATATCCATGGCGCCTTTTTTAAATGCCATACTTTATGAAAATGTTATTAGGTCTCGATTTCCAGTAATTGCAAACAGCTTTTTTGCATAAATAACAGATACAAAATGAAGACGGGAAATGAGTGTACGACGTAATATAAAACCAAACCGTTCCCATTAATTCATATAGACTGACACGGGTTTTGGAGCCTTGCATGTGTGTGCTGTGCATGATTTTTTTTTCTTTTCTGTTTTTAAGTTTTGGCAGACCCATCCCTTTTCCTGTTACTCATCGAGATTATTTTGTGTTCGCGTGTGTGTGCTCATCTTTTTATTTTTGTTATCTGTGTCCATGGCCAAAGCCACCCCAAACTCTCCTTATATTTTTCTGTTACTTTGATAGTGATATCAGTTTTCTGGTGATGTATTCCTCAGAAATGTGTAGCGAATGTTTTTGTATCTTTCGAAGGATAGAAAATAGCAATAAGTACCAACATGCGAACGTTATTTCAGTGCACTTACTCAAACCTATGCTTTTTGTTGTTGTATACGAGGGATGTCCCAAAACTAAGTTACACAGAGCGTTTATTCATGAACTGCTTATCCAATCGAAAAACAAAAATATACATTTTAAAGAGAGGACCTTTCTCTATTTTTCAACATAGTCCCCGAGCCATTGGTTGCATACCCAACCGAACACTTTTTACAACGATGGTATACAGAAACTGGTGTCACGGTGGGACAAGTGCATCAATCGGCTCGGGAACTATGTTGAAAAATAGAGAAAGGACCTCTCTTTAAAATAAATATTTTCGTTTTTCTATTGGATAAGCAGCTCATTTAATAAATGCCCTGTATAACTTATTTTTGGGACATCCCTCGTAGTCATCTTTGCCAAACAACAAAATTGTTACTTATTATCTGTATAACAGCCATTTTGTTGTGGTTTTCACATTTTGGCAAATATGTTTCATAATGATTGAACAATGAAAATGTAACGTCAAATAACAGACCATTTTTCTTCTTCTATTGGCCCCGAACCTGTTTAAACAGTAGCTGTTTTATATCGAATCTAATATGGCCGCCACATGTGGTAACCAAAAACAAACTTATTTCAATGTAGTAAACATATCAAAAACTATTCGAGACTGCTTGAGATGACGTTATACAGTAAGAAAGTTGTTTCCTAGATTTTCTTCTCCCTATTTAAGCTGTTCTCCATTGTATTAGCCGATTAAACCCTGTTTAAATCGTATAGTTTTCATTGTATGTTTTAAGTGGGTCAACCAGCATATAGGAGTCCTGAAAATTGGTTATTTATTTTTTCACCAAAAAAGAAATGTTAACTTGGAATGCTCCGAAGCTACATTTAATGAGGGGGAAAGTTGGTGTAGACACTTAAAACTTAACGCTTTTGCGATTTGCATCATCGCGTTGCATGTCACATTATAAGCAAGTTTCGTTGTGTACTTTCAATGCAGAAATTGTTTTCTCTGAACGCAACCTTGGTTATTTTAAAATAAGCAAATTTGGCCTATAAATTATCGTCTAGGCAAATAAAAAATCCGTTATCATAGCTCAGCTCTCCTCTGTTTCTTTGCTTCTGTTTACAAAAGTGTTGAGATTGTGAGGCGGCCATGTTTTACAAAGGAAATAAAGCAGCACCCCCTGGCGTTCGGCATGCACCCTCTTCATTGTTTGCATTGAATGTTTTTTAATCCATGCTTTTTTTAAACATTAATGCAAACATGTTAGTATTTATAGTGGCGAGGTAACTTTTAACACTTCTATTGACTCAAAAGAAATTATGGATAAGGCCAAGCCACGCTTGCATACAAATATCAAAGCGGCCATTTGTGGAATTTGAAATTTGAAATATTCGTATAAGTTTTTCAATATAAATGCAGTCCAAATACATACAATGAATTTCGAATAATAGGGCCAGTTGTAAGTTAATTCCATATTCCCAAATGTGGTCCTATAGCATCGGAAATGCTCACTATATGGGCATTAGACATGCAAGGCAAGAAAAGCCACAACAAAAAAATGCTGATTTATGTAGTTTTTGGATCAAATTTATATCCCCCGAAAAAATCATTTAAATGCAAATGCAATTTCGGTAAATACGAAGGAAGAGGTTCACGCTCGGTTGCTAATGGCCATCCCGTATAGTCTCAATAAAAGCGCACTCCTATTCGATCTATCTAGGCTCTTATCTCCTCCATTTTCCAATGATAATTTGTAATAAATGATGCGGAAGAATAATTGTTGGTTTAATTATGTTGGTGTAACCCTTCTAGTCCCATGCCACATATTTGTCTGAGTCACTCGGATGAGCGTCAACTACGAAAAAGTATAGAAATGTACCAACGGGTTACTAGGAGAGAGGGTTTATGGATGCATTGAGCCCATGGGGATGAAATTAAATAACCGCCATAGATATAAATATATATTTGTATACGTATTGCATATAGGACCACTATTCAATGAAGAATATTAAATATACTTTCAATTTTCACCATAGCAAATCTTATAACAAATACATTTTCAACTGTCCCAAACTACCAACTCTATGGAATTTTGTTCTTATTGATATTCACCAAATAATAAGCTATCGAATTTGCAAAATTTTATAATTTAGGCATTCGGACATTTTGCACAGTTACTTTAGCCACTAATTATAAATTTCATTTGATTAAGACATTCTCATCATAGCAAATCCTATAACAAACGCATTTCCAACTGTCCCAAACTCCCAACTTTATTGAATTTTGTTCTTAGTGATATTCCCCAAATAACAAGCTATCGAATTTGCAAACTTTTATAATTTAGCCATTTGAATGTTTTGCACAAAGTTACTTTAGCCACATATTATAAACTTTATTTGATTAAGTAATCCGATATGAGTTGACATTACTTGTAATGTTATAACTGCCGGTTTCTGGTCAATGCTGGAATAATTAGATCAAGAAATTCTAATGAAATGCGATATATCATCGTGTCGCACTCTGCTATATAATCGCATTGTGATGTGCATAAAGGGGGTATTTATTACAGCAAAATGCGTTTTTGCTGCTGGCGACAACGTGGCGCAATGGCGCACGTACACGCAACCCAGGAGCGCCGTACTTCCAGGCGCCACGTGCCAATGAGTCATACCCGCTCATAGAGGGCGGTAAGCGACTTATTTTACCTTTTTTTTTCGTTATTAATTTGTTGTTTTCCCAACAGTCCTGCCCCCCGCGAAGGCAGGTGTCTACCACTCCCCCCTATACATATTCCCCCTAGATCCACATCTGGCTGACGATTGGCCCGACGCCAGACGGCTCCACACTGTCTCCCAAATAAATGTTGCCAATGCCGCCCCTCCTGTTTATGTATATCGCTCTTGTTTCAGCGTCCGTTATTACGAATGGGGTCAATTAGTTGACGACTTAATTAACCTCTAGCCAAGTTGCACCAAACTATATTTTGCCGAGTTTGATAATTCGGACTCTGACAATGTTAAGCAACTATACAGTATATTTTGAAAAACTATTTTCATACTGTGTGGTCCGAGGACCCCCTGTGGATCCCCAAGGCCAAAAGTATTTTCGTACAGTTTGTTTTCAATTGTTTGAATTTTTTTTTTTTTTTTTTTCAAAGTTTGGGAACCACTGCAAAAAGTAATTCCATAAGATTTACGTTTGACATTTGGCTTTCAAATTCAGGGCTACGGTCCGGTTAGCCGTTTATTTGGGGCAAACCATGAACACTATTTTGGTAAATTCTCTAGAAAAAGTTTCAGGCACTTTGGAAAAATATTGTGGTAAATAGGGGGAAAGGTCCTTTAAAATTTAAGGGATGAGCCTTGAAATTCATGGCAGCAGTTTTTCTTTGGTCACTCTGAATAATTGGGACATCGTCTTAAAATTGGACCAAAGCAGTCCAGTACCGATGATCTCTGTGTTATCAGCGTTGGTTTCAAGTACAGTTTGTAAGATAAGTTTTTGTACTGACAACTTGTCCTCGTACAGAATTGGGTATAAGGAAATAAAAAGTTGATACTTTGTATGTGCAATTGAAATGATTAGATCGATTAAAATACACTTTGGCTATTTAAAAGTGAAGCGTGAAGCGGTGGTTTCCAGTGTCGCCCACGTGCATCGTGGGATATGGATTTGTGGCGAAGGGGTTGTTTTTCTACCCCTTTAATTCCCCGTTGAACGCTTGTAAATGAAATTACCTGCGTGCTATGCCATGCACCGACGATCGATTAAAACGCGTTGAGGAAATAGGACGTGAATATGGCGCCCTGCTCCGATAATAATCGACCCCCTCGACGCCATCTTGTTTTCTTTCCCCTCCATTTCATTTCAATTGTCATCATAAACGCTTCGCTAATCCATTATGCCAAATTAAGGGAAAAGTCATCAAAACAAAGCTGGTCGAACAAAGTGGGGGAAAAAAAGAAGAACCATGTCTAGAACACAAATAGGCAACTATAGGTCCCTATCACATCAATATTTGCAATGCAAAAAAAAGGTTCAGACGACAGATTGCTCAGTGTCCCACGAACGCGTTTTCTAGGATGGTTATAGTTAGGTTTTTCGTTTGATTTTTCGTAAAGTAAGTTTAATATTGTTTTGACTAGAAACGTGGTAATATTTTTCCCTGATGAAACTGGACGTGTAATTTGGATGATGTTTTAAAAGGGTTTTTCGGCCAGACTATCATCGAGTCTATCGACAACAGTGCACTTTCCTTTTAATACTCCATTCTTTATAGCCCGAAACCGGGTTCGATGACCCGTCCCCCTGCCTCCTTGAATGACCCCGACGAAATTCCGTTTACTCCCCTATTTCCGGAATGATTCCTTGAAAAGGTTTGGCTTCTATTAAATCAAGTGTTTCTTAATAGCCATTGCTTAACCTACTGCATGTGCAAATGTGTTTTCAGAGCCCTTGGCCATTTTTCAAATCCACTAAGTAGCCAAGGGATAGTCAAATGGTCACTGTACAAGTAGATTCTACAGAGTGTCTATGTCTAAAGCCGGCTCTCCACCAAGACGTACATGTACGTATATACAAATATTTACACACATATGCAAAAAAGTTTACCCTTCGGGTTTGTTTCAGCCGCCATTTTGTAAATGTACGTATGTAAATATCAAAATTGTGCACAATTTGATATTTGCATATATTTACATATATTTAAAAAAATGGCGGCTGAAACAAACCCGGAGGGCAAACTTTTTTGCATGCAAAAAAGTTAGCCCTCCTGGTTTGTAAAAACGTGTTTATGCGTACATGTACGTCTTGGTGGAGACCCTGCTTTATGATTTCTAAAACTTTCACCTTCAATTTCTTAACAGGCAGTTTTCAAATTTATTGAAATTATTGCATTGCCTGAAATGCTTTTCAAATTTTCCATCCTCTAAATTTCTAAATGTTAATACCAAAATTGTAGGAAGTTTACAATTCAAATCCCCCAAAACGATAGGAAAACCATACACACGTGAATTTATGTTAAAATCCCTCATTACTCTTTATAGGCAATTACCTTCGCAATCGACCAACGGTAAATATCGTTTAAATTAAGTACATTTTCCCACTTTATAATCATTTCGCAAAATTGCGATTTGTTCTATTTGCTTTTCAGTTCATCAGCGCACATTTTATCTTTAGATGGAGTAGTTCTTACTTTTCAAAACTAAGTAACAAAAAATAATAATGAAAAAAATCAATGCCACACATATTTAGGACATTTCGCTTTTTAAATTTTTGTGTGTGCTGTTGTAATGGAAGAAATAAATGGTACAGTTTTTCTCCCAAATTCGATGAAATTTGCTGCAAACTGTGCATTCAAGCTAGAAATGAGGCAACGCTTAGATTTGCGTTAATTTAAAATATTTAAATACGATATTGTTCGGCGTTTTTGAACAAAACTTAATTTACTGCAAACGGGAATTCAAAATCAGCTTTAAATTCAAATATATAACCGGTTTTTTTATTTTAATGCAACAACTGTTATGGTAATAATGTTCATTATGGAAATGTGTTCATATTTAACCTATATTATTCTCGTATTTTTATTATAAATTTTAATACAATAGTAATTTGCGCATCCATTTTTCGTTTACTTTTTTAATGTTTTTTCCTGCATATAAAAAATTCATGAAAACTTGCCAGAAATTTCAAGAAAATAAGAACTGTAAAATAATTTTAGTATCAATTTGAACATAAGGGATTAATGTAAATATGATATATAACACAACTAAACTTCATTTCAATGATGTCAGAAATTGAAAACAAGTTTCCACATACTTCATAAAATGAACATTTAACATTCGCTAATCGTATACGTCTATAGTAACATGTAATAATTTACCAAATATATGCGTATAGCCATCCTCATCCCAGTGACATCAAGAATTAGTTTTCACTTGCATCACATATATATGACTTTAATATTTTCTAGACAAATTTTGCTAGTTTGGCTGTTATAAGATTAGTGCTTCAATGACGTCAAGTTGTCATTTTGCGTGCATGCAATGTAAAAATATTTCAATGCCTTCACTTTTCAACGAATTCTTGATATATCACAAATTTTCCACATCAGAAATTTATAAACAAACGCCTCATATTCTGCCTAAAATCTGTGTTTATCAGCTATTTCACATAATACGACTTCCTTAGTTTTGGATAAATTCTGCAAGCTATAGCATGATGGTCAAACTTTTCATACTTAAGGTCTTTAAGAGCATGTGCACTTTGACACAGAACGTGCGAGCTGCACACTCTGTAATTACAATGTTCAATGATTACAATACTTCTTTTTACCCCTTCTGTTCTCTGCGTACAGCAAGAGTAATATTTTATGGAAATAATGAACTATATTATTTTGACATAATTTTGAATGGAATTTTGAAGCCTTTGAAGACTTTTCATGAATGTATCTTTGGACCGCTAAAAACACTTCGGGGACCGCGTGTTTGACTATATATATATCCTGTTTTGTGTTTTTATAAGATAATGGTGTTATTAGCATTATCAGTTTTTGTGAATTTGTTGTGTATTTCGAGTGCGTTTTATAAGGAATGCGAGTCCGAATTTCGTTTGAAGTGCGGTCGTGCTCGGATTTTCAAGGGGCGCCCACGCGAGCTACATGCAGCTGAACAATTTTTGCTTTAAAATTCGCCGCATTTCAATTTTCAATATTCCGTGAACGATAAACATCAACAACGTAAACAACCCGAAACGCTTTCGGTGGCCTTGCGATGACGCAACGTGCTTTTTACGACGCGTGGGCCTTAGCGCAGACCGCATAACCTATAAAACGCTGGACGTAGGATGAAATTTCTGATGGCAAAAAAAAAACAAAAAAAAACCGATCGGGCGAGCAGGACGAAACCCTTTGTTTCTCTATTCAATTTCATTATAAATTCAAGTTTGATCGTATTAGTTTGTGTATATACCGTGTTCGTGCACGATCCTTACGCTTTCTGATACTTTTAAAAATGACGGAGCGTTTGCGTAGGTTTGCAGTCCGCCCTATATACTTAGAAACGCTAGGCGAACATTAAATGTCAAGGCTTGATAATCGCTTATAACGCGCCTTATTATCATATATTGCTGACCAGAAAAACGCTTAATTATTCAAAAGACAAAATTAAAAAAAAAAATATATGTATATATTTTTCTCTTTTCAAAAACATTTCCGGCCTTGACACGGCGTAATATCATGCGTGCTGGCGGTTGGGATTCTGGTTACCGAGTTCTGCGGGTCACGTGATGACGTTACGCTGCGTACCGTAGCATTTTAATGCGGTTGGCCGTGCGCCACGAAATTCTTGCGGCGGATTGCACCATGCTCCGGTTAGTGTAACCGGTGATTAGACCCCCCCATTATATTAAAGGTAACTTTGTACTATCCTTTTACAGGGAAGTTTGTCTTTCGGATGTGTCCTGACGGTATAGAACCACCTTGCCGACTTCCCACTTCGCCGACATTTTGCTGTTTCCCGCAGATTCCCATTATAGAATAATTTTACGATAATTCATTGTGTTATTTTAACAGTTTTCCTCTCACTTTCCCTAACTAAACTTATATAAGGAAATGATTAAATGGTGAAATGCGATGTCGGCGAAGTGAGTAGTTTCTGCGACAGATTGCAACAAGCCCCGGTTAGTGTAGCTGGTCATTAATTAAGACCACGACTATATTGAAGGAGACTATTCCCCTTTGACTACTAAGTTTGTTTTTCGGATGTGTCCTGATGGTCAATTTAGACCAAACTTGCCGACAATGCATTTCGCTGTTTCCCCACTGATTGCTATTTCGCCGACTCACATTATATTCCATTATAGAATAATCTTAGGGGCCATTCAAAAATTATGTCACACCTAGGGGGTGGGTTGTTTGTTATTTGTGACAATTGTAACCAAGGGGTGGGGGTGGTTCGGTAATATGACATCACACAATCAAAATTTATTTCAAACGGTAAAAAATATGCAGTAATTTTTTTTTATTTTTATAATAAAATTTTGAATAGCAGTCGGGAAAAAAGATTTGGGTCCTGTAGTGACTTAAAACTTTCTTTCCGATTGCTACTCATCAATCATCATAGCAATCTATTATTTAATATAATGTTATT
>JAQGAE010003832.1:0-13841 GCA_034696685.1 Julus scandinavius
TTTTGGTGCGGTGAAGTCCCACGTTAAGATGTTTTTTTCAGAAAACTGCTATCGGTCATCGAAATTCCATAGTTAAATTCAAAACCCAATGACATGGCTTCTACGGTGATTTTGTAAGGAATGCATTATAAAACTTGAATTCACTTTATTCCTCGACGTCGGTCTGTTTATTCGTAGCGGTGGGCTTATCTCGTATTTATTTCCAAATAGTAAACTAACGTAGCCCTTTTATTTTTCTTCATCTAGGTGTTCAGTCGCAAGCGCAGGCACCACCACAGCAACAGAACATTCCCATGCCGCCGAGGCCATCGTCCAGTCAGTCTGACAACAGTCAACAGCAGGGTCGCATGCATAGCCAGTCCCCGATGGCAGCGCAAGGTAAGCGCCTTTTCGGCTAACCCAAAAACCTTTGCTTTTTTTCACCTAAATCTAGTCGCCTTTAGTCATTTGATTCTTACGGTTGCACATTTAATCTTAGGATATAATCAGCCAATGACTCCATCACATATGGGACCCCCCATGTATGGTAGCAAAATGCACCCCAGCATGATGACACCCTTCTCACCACAAAGTCAGCAATATCCGCAAGGTACATTTATGTGGGAGCCACATTGGGCAGGGTTGTTACATCGAAATTTGCAGAAGCGAGAATTTCCGAGCAGCATTTGTTCGAACACTTTTTTATTATTATTATTAAAAAATGCCTTTAAATAAATAGTATTATTTCTAGAAACAAGCACATTTACACGAGTTGTCGAATATGGCTCAAAACCATGAAATGTTGGGTTAGCGGGATAAATAGCTGAAATTTTGGCCATCTTTAAAAGCCTGCTTTATATAAGCTGATTTTAGCACATGGGAGTATCAAAGGACATAAGTGTAACAACCCTGTTGTACCGTTTATGCATGCAAGTCCACGTGATTCATTGTTCTACTTTTCGTCCTTTACAGGCAGTTATAGCCGGGCGCAGGGTGGAATGTCAATGCAAGGATACAACAGTTACCACAGCGGTCACCCGAACAGCATGGGACATCCCTATGCCAATCGAATGGGAGGCGGTCACATGGGTGGAGGAGGGCAAACGTACCCGAATCAGTACATGAATAACCAATTTGGTGGTCAGGGATACCAAATGGGCCCAGGACCCACACCGGCTCCTGCTATCCCAGCAAGCCAACCACCGCAGCAAGCGCCAGCACCGGCACCACCTCACAACAGTGCAATGATACCAGCAAAAGCTGGCGTTCCCATTCCGACAGGTGCCCAAGTGGCTGCACAGGCGGCTGTCATGGCTGCCGCCGCTGCCAACTCTGTGGGGGCACCCCCAAGGCATCCGCCTATGTTTATGAAACAGCATATGCAGCAGAGGGGTTATGGCCATGGATCTGGGCCTCACGGAGGATCGCCACAAATGAACTATAGCGGCGGACCGCAGACAGGGATGCCTTCTGGTGGACCGGGTCAGGGAATGCTGGGCCCACCGATGTCCAATAACACGGGTGGTAGCAACAGAGACAGTCCTGGGATGCAGGTGGCGTCCTCAATGCCTCCACCGGCAACCCCCACTTCCACCACGTTGACCTCTTCAACAGCTGGGCCGCCAATGTCCATAGCTGGCCCTACGTCTGGGCAAGGCCAGCCACCACTTTCTTCGACGCCAAGTTCGACACCGCCCACGATAACGCCATCTGGAATGGGCGGACACTTCAGCGAAAACTCTTGTGATACAAGCAATGAAAGTAATCCACCTTCATTGAATAATAGCGTGCCAGGTGATTTGATTCTCCTCTTACTCTTTTAAACATGTTTGCACTTGTGTCTGAAACTGAGGAAATGTTCTTCATTTTGCATATTTTTGGTATTTGGTTGACTAATTTTTGCATCCGATACATCAAGTTTGAATTTAATTAAAAGCAAAATGTTTACATTTCTCTTGTACTCTTGAGCACCAATTCAGAAATTTTCATTAGATTTCTTGTTAATGTATTTAGTGTACTTTAGTCACAATCTAGTTTTATTGAAGCTAGTAATGTTAAAATGGACATAATTAAAATTTGATATTTTTTATTTTTTACTAAAGGCGATCTGCGTGGAGGACCACCATCCACTTTTGGTGGCCCAAATAGTGATTCTGGACCCATCCACGATGAAGCCAGTCAGCATTCCACCGCCTCAAATGCCTCTACGGCTGACGAGAGAGCAGAGACGCCCCGACCAAGGAAGGATATCCCCGTTTCGCATCCGCCCACGCCTGCCAGCGCTTTGCCTTCACCCGGTGCTGCCAGCATGTCTTCTTATCACGATGATTTCGAAAGTGTTAGCAGTCCTTCTTGGCCTCGAACACCTGCAAGCCCAGTGAGTAATACAGTTGGAAATTGCTCTAATAATTGGCTCATGCAGGGTGCGCTGAAAAAGGTATAAATATAATAATCGTAACACAAAAAGTGAAACTTTGTCTTTTGGAATCTGCATTGAAAAGCTAACTGCCCAACTAATGGCCATGTTCTCGAAGTATATCTCCTGTTATCACTAAGTTGTCAAGAATGGTACTGACCCGTTAAATCTGCTCCCTTGATTGACAATGTTATCTTAACTCTTATTAATGTATGAGGCTATTTATGCGCCCCTATTTAAATTATGGATATAAAACGTTTAATGGAGAATACATTTTTTGGTAACTAGCAACCAGAAGCACAATTGCTTGATTGTAGACATTAATATACATTTTTTTTTCAATTTACAGGTTGTGAACAGTCAACCCCATGAATATCACCCAAAGGTAATTTCTTCAAACGATTGCATTGCATCACTCTCGCATGATTTATCTGCTTCTTACTGATTCTCAATCTGTATTTTTGTTTGTTTGGCAGAGGCCCGATGGTCTTCATAAATTGTACGATCTGTCCGATGAACCCGAGCGTAGAATATTCCTCGACCGGCTTATCCAGTTTAACGAAGAACGAGGTGCAGTTCTTTCCCAGTGTCCCACGATAAGCAAGCATCCCCTCGACTTGTTCAGGCTTTACATGGCTGTGAAAGAGAGGAACGGATTTCTTGAGGTAGGATCACACATGTTTTATTGTATTTTGTAGTTTTTATGACGAGACACTGCAATTGGTGATATTTAATTTATGTTTACTGAATAACAGGTTACCAAAGGAAAAATTTGGAAGGAAGTGGCAACCCAAGTTGGTGTAGGCGCTTCATCCAGTGGTGCCTATACTCTCAGGAAACAATACATAAAGCATCTTTTGCCCTTTGAATGCAAATTTGATCGAGGTGGGATTGATCCGTTGCCTCTAATAAGCCAGGTGGAGTCCAATACGCGGAAAAAGGCGGCCGTGAAAGCTGCAGCCGCACCTTCACCAGGTAAAGGTGAAGTCCTACATTATTTTCACTCAAATCTTTTTTACATTAACTATTGTGCATGTGAAGAATTTAGATTATTGTATGGTAAAAATATTGCTAGAAGAACTTTAAAAAATGTGTGGTTATTTTTAATTCCAAGGCTTGGGATCAAAACTGTTGGAGTATGTTTATCTATAAAGCCAAAATAATTTACAAGTGGGATTGTTGTTAACTAAATAGACACCCAACATCATAAATACATTAAATTGATGGCAGTTTAGGGTTCTTATTTTTGCTGTGTAGGAATACAGTTTACCTAAATTGATAATCTGCACACTTTAGTACTTATTTTGCTGTGTAGGGTTATGATTTTTGAATAGATTTCCTAGCTCTCACACTGCATCTAACTTGCGTAGTTTTTCTTTCAGGATCCTCCAATTCTCAAGATTCCTTTCAGCAAAACAACAGTCAGTCGATGGACGGATTTCCAGCACCGCAAGCTCCCTATGGATCGAACCAATATCCACCTGGTCATGGACCAGCCAACGATTACGGAGGTGGCGTATCGATGAGTCCTGCTGGTTCAATGCCAATGGACTCCCATCATCCCAATATGATGCCCAACCACAGCGGCCATGCTCCAGGAGCCGCTGCTTCCGCTTCAAATGCAACCACGGGTTCAGCGGATAGCATTAATGTTCAAAATCCATTTGACGATATTCAGCATGCTTATCCTCGTAATGGAATGCACCAGCCAGGAATTGGTGGAGGGTATGGCTACAACCACCAGAGGCCTCCAAACATGCCTCCTAATTATGTTGGAAACAACCAGCCTGGACCTGGCTCTCCGTACAATTACCCCGATCAGATGAATCGCACTGGACCACAACCGCCTCAAGCTCCACCATCCCAAGCACACGACCAATATGCTGGAGAGCAGTACCGTCGTCAGCCAATGGTGAATCATGATGGATACGGCAACAGGCCCATGCCAGACCAGTACGGTCCAGCGCCAGGTGCTACAACTACAGGTGGCTACTCTCAAAGTCGGAGCATGGGTATGCAAAACACCCCACCCACCCATTATGGATATGGGCCGCAGTATGACCGCGACAGGTAACTATTTTTGTGCTGTTTATAAGTTTCTTTCAACATTTAACTGTGCGTTTACTTAATATTCCGTTATTTGCAAATCCACAGGTACGAACAACCACCACCGCAGCAGCAGCAACAGCAGCCGCCCGTTGCAATGCCGCAGCCGCAAGCACCTGTTATGTCATCTCAGCATAACCAGCCAAATGACCAAACCATTTATCCCCAGCACCGTTATGGCAATCAGGGACCCATGACGAGACCTTACACAGCACCCGTGCCTGGGCCCGCACCAGGTCCTGGGCCAGTGCCAACTCCAGGAGGCCACCCGGTTCCCGGGAACACAATGGGTCCTCCTACGGCATCGCAGGGCCAACCTCCTCAGCCTTCTACTCCTGCCGCTACTTATCAAGCACCGCCTGTACCCCAAGATCCCTATCAAGTATGTGTGGTTTTCCAGCTCCAGGCTCGGGTCATCCTTGTTGTCTGTTTCTAGGCCAAGCAATTATAAATTCCAAACTCATTTTTTACATCATTAAATTTTCAGAGCTATTCGCCGAGTCAACCAGGACTGTATCCACCAACAAATAAGATGATGCCACCCCACAGCTACGTTCCGCAAGGTCCCAAACGCCATCCAGACTTCTTAAAGCCAGCGGATACTCAGTATCCGCCGTACAGTGCTCCACCGGCTACACCTCCGACCCCACAGGCTCCTCCACCCACGCAGCCACCACCTCAGTCACAAGCGCAACCTCCTGCTCCATATTCTGGTAGGAAATGCAGAGATGCTCTTGCTGAAATGCCTTTTTCTTAATCTAGAAAGCAGCTCTTTTAAAAACTTGTCCAACGTTGACTATTAACCATGTCTCTAATAATTGCATCCTTCTTGACATTTGTTGCACAATTTTTCAGGATGGAGAAATGATAGTCAGTATCCACAGTATCCAAATCAGGGTCTTCATCCAACAACCCCACCTGTGCCTCCACAATCTCGCGAGGAATGGGACCATCGAAATAATCGTCCCACTCCCGATCAAGTTTCTGGCCAGTGGTCGGGCATGCATCAGCGCTATCCACCGCCAGCAGTTCCGACTGGACCGCCAACAAGCGTCCAAAACACTACTCAACATCCCAATTATTACTATCAGAACAACAATGCCGCATCGCCACACGTAGGTGTGCAGGGATCTCCACCCAATGCTAATCAGCGGATGCGCATGCCAATGATTCGAGATAACAAGCAACAACCGTTTCCCCCTGGACCGCAGCATAAGTTGCAGGTGAGCAGTGGCATCTAGCGTTAACTCTCGCTGCAACACCAGAGATTGTTGTAGTACGCTTATGTTAATGACAAAGGTCCAGTTCATTAATTGGTCCTTTTTTTTTTACTCGTCTTTAGCCTCAGCAAATGCCTCCAAACTCGCAGTATCCTCCAAAGCGAGAAATCACATTTCCACCCAACTGCGTGGAATCCGTCCCACCATTATTAATGAAGCGAAAGCGTTTGAGTGGCCGGGACGTTAGTCCTGTTGAAGCGTGGAGGATAATGATGGCTCTCAAATCCGGCCTTCTGTGCGAAAGCACTTGGGCTTTGGACGTTCTCTCCGTGCTCTTGTACGACGATGCCACCGTCCTCTACTTCAACTTGCAACATTTGCCCGGCCTGTTGGAAGTGCTGCTCGAGCATTACAGGCGCTGCCTGCTGCGGATGTTTGATCTCGACGAGGACTTGGACGTGGCCAATCTCAGAGCTCTGCCGGTAACCGAATGTGGCAAGTCGCCAGTTCCAGACACCAGGTGGTACGATACGAGTTCCCGGAAGGGTGAACCGGATGGCGAAGGAGACCTTCGCCATCTGGGCGCCGTCAGCAAGGTGGATCTGGACGATAAGTGTGTGCTGTTGGAAGGAGAGAATTTCACTTATCGCACGCGGCGTGGCCAACTGGTAAAGGTGATGCCGCGGGCGGAAGACTTGTTCGTGTCGGACGAAAGCAGGCTGTGGGACACTTTCGAAGGATTTAAGAGCAGGGCAGAGCACTTTAAGCTTGGCGGCGGGTCGTCTCATATTCAGACGCATTTTATAAATGACACTATTGGGGTTCCATTTGTTCGAATCATGCAGGATGTTGTAAGAGTAAAAGATGATGATGACGACGACGAAAAAGAGGCTGTGGAGGAGGTCGTTGAAGAAGTGGTGGAGGAAGAAGAACCGGGTGAAGGAGTGAAAACTAAGAAATTGAAGTTAAAGAAAGAAAAAAGTTCATCTTCATCTTCCTCCTCGACAACTGAGGATCAAATGGATATCGACAATGTTGCCGAATCCACGACGTCATGTACATTGTTGAAATGTTCAAAACGTGAGGCAACTGTGGTCAGTGCAATCGAAATCAAACCGCAACCTAGAGAGGAGGAGGAGGTTAAAGAGGGTAATGCCGAGAATGCATTTACGAGAACGTGTGATAAATCTCATTTAGACTGCACCGTAAAGGTTGAGAAAGAAACTGTTTCATCGGAGGACATGGCAATCGACGAAGTGAACTCCTCCTCTTCGGAAAATTTGCCACTTGATACGGAAAAGGAAGAAAAGCCAGAAATTCCAAACGGACAATGCATCAAAATGGAGTTGGACTTAAGCGACGATCCGCCAGTTCAAACTACGTTTAGGTAAGCAATGTCCATCTTTTCTAGATATTTTCTTGCCTGTGCTTTTTCTAGGACAGGACTTCAGAATTTATCTGGGTGGAGTTACTACGAACTGGACGACATGCTCAAAATGTTTAGTTTGATGACAGAATTCAGTTAATTAAGAATTGCTGAATTTAGCATTGAAAAAGTTTTTTTTTTTTAGACGAACCAGTTTTTTGTAAGTAGTCATTCAAATTTAAACCTTTATGATTTCTTTTTAAGGTGTCCCAAGAAGCGGCGGAAAGTAGACGAGTTCGAGGACGAGGCTTATAACCGAGACGAAGCTTCGCTGTTCCTGGTGACGGACGCTCAGGATTCGCTTGCTCGCCGCTGTCTGTGCATTTCCAATATCCTACGTGGCCTCTCGTTTGTCCCGGGCAACGATGTCGAACTTTCCAAAAGCTCCGGTTTTCTTTTGCTGTTGGGGAAGCTGTTGCTATTGCATCATAATCATGCGTTGCGGCGTCCTCCGCACAGGAACTACGACAAGGAGGATGAGAGCGACGTGCTGAGCAGCTGCAGCAGCCTTCACGGTGAGAAAGAGTGGTGGTGGGACGCGTTGCACAACTTGCGGGAAAACACGTTGGTCACGCTGTCCAATATTGCCGGACAACTCGATCTGTCCTTGTATCCCGAAGAAGTGAGTTTACCCATCCTGGACGGGCTTCTGCATTGGGGTGTTTGTCCCTCGGCTTACGCCCAGGACCCGATGCCCACGCTGCCGTCGCACTCCATTCTCAGCCCCCACAGACTCTCTTTGGAAGCGCTTTGCAAACTGAGCGTCCGAGAAAACAACGTGGACTTGTTGTTAGCCACGCCTCCGTTTTCGAGGATCGAGCGGCTGTTTGCCTACTTGTCAAAGTCGTTGGGGCGCCAGGAGGAGCAAGTGGTGCGGGAATTTGCTGTCGTGCTCTTGCACTACCTTTCTCAGGCTGACTCTAGTGTGGCGAGGGCCATCGCCCTGCAAAGCCCTTGCATTTCGTTACTGATCGCCTTCATTGAACAGTCTGAACAGAGTGCCCTAAACATTGCCAATACCCACGGTATCAATATGCTTAGAGACAACCCGGACATGATGGGCACGAGTTTAGACATGTTACGTCGTGCTGCTCACACGCTGTTGTGCCTGGCCCACGTCCCTGAAAACAGGCCTCTCTTCGTGCAGCATCAGCACCGGCTCTTGCATTTGGTAACTTCGCAGATTTTGGACCAACACGTGGCATCTATAGTTTCCGACGTGCTGTACGAATGCTCGCTTCCGTCTCCCCCCGAAGCGTCTTAGTGTTTAACCCAGACCGCGCGTTGATTTTTCCGTAAAAATTCTTACGTCGTCGGGGGAAATACGAGGCGTCGACGCAGGTGCTCCGTGTTTCGCTGCGGCGAATTGAGCTACCGCATGTTGCGTCTTTCTGGGGCAGGAGTCTGCAGAGCAACTCCGCCAGGCAGCCCCTTCTCGATTCGTGAAAACCTTCGAAGAGGACCACCGTGGATGATCATGGAAAAGGAGGACTGATAGGGGTCTTGCGGTTAATTGTACAGACGAATTTAAACTAAGCTTTTGCAGAAAAAAAAAAAAAATGAAAAAACAGGAACTGCATGTAACTATATGGTCAGATTCATTTTAAGCGCTGCATACACGTCATTGATTCTCCTGTATAAATACAGCCTTCAATTTTCTGAGGGACTTCTCACGATGTTCTCGTTACTTGTGATGGGGTAGAAAAAAAAATATACCAACCTTAGCTCTCCCAACTGCGGTTTTTCTTTCCTCCCCGTTTCTGCGTTGTGAGGTGCACGATACGAAAGCTTAGATATTGTGGAAGAAAAAGGAAGGGGACAACTGCTACTTTTCCAATCTCCTTTTACCTAATCCCACGCCCGCACCTCGCCACGGCGACAGTATCTCTTCTGGTGTTCGGACACGACAGTCTCTCGTAGTATGCAACTTTATTTTTTTTTCTCGTGTGTAGCGAACACGGGCGGATCAAAAATACAATTAGGATGTCGAACTGCGGACATGCAGTACATCACAATTGCAAAACCAATAATAGCTTTTGAGACATGAAGCACAAGTGAGGCGTGGAGGTTTGCTACCTTAAAGATGAAGTATGTTTTTTGTTTTTTTTGGAATTTTGTTTTCCGTTTTAGAGAAGAAGACGGATTTTTCTGATTGTAAAGCGAAGAAATGTATTCCAAGTTTACAACTTCGACGATGGATGAGCATATGATAAAAAAGATAAAAAAAAGAGTATCTTGTGCAACGATTTTTATATTTTTTAAAAAGCAAATCTTTGATTGCGATATTGTAGATTTGTAACCTGTTGGACAAAAGAGCACCTGTCCCCCCTTCCTCCCCCTCCCAAAAAGGTGTTCTTATACCTCGATGAGAAAAACCATTACAATATATTTGGAGTAGGTAAAGACATGCCAATTCTATCCACGACTTTGTAGAATACTACCACCTGACACGTGTGTACCTTTTTACTTTGTTTCCGAGGGTATTCGTTTTGCCTCGACGTCGGGAGGGAAATTTTTTTTAAAATCAACTGTCTGTTTAACCCCTAGGGAACACAAAACTCGAAATAATCAAATGTCCCCTTGACCACCAATTACCTTGGCACTCGCATTGTTCCCCTAGGTCCATTGCCATACGTCTTCATCCCATGCTTCCATCATATTTCGTTCTTCTATTTTTTGATCTGTCATTTCGTCCCTCTTCCTCACCATAAACCCACCCCAAACACCTTTCTCATCTTCGCCATTCATTTTCCACTCTTCAGATCAAAATTACACATTAGGACACTTAAAAGATTGAGAAAGATGCACCTGTGTTTGGTGTACATGCGTGGCCTGTTGATGGTACTGTCAAAACCTCATCAACATCTCAGTCACTGTTTCATTTTTTTGTGAAAATGGTTTCTTTTCATAGTGCTATTTTTCTTCGAGCAGGAATGCTGTGCTGTTTTTATGCACACACTAGCTTCAAAGTTTTCTAACTGAGAACAGTGATCTGAGGTTCCATTTTACCCGTACAATTCAGCAGGCGGTTCGGTGTCGATTGCAATTCATTATTGTGTACCTAGTCTCCCTGATTTTTCCCCATTCCATCCCGTAACGCCCTCGCATCAAAAACCTTACCATTCCTTGATATTTGTATTTACTCATGCAAATTGCTTTATACTATACATGTCCAACATTGAGTTTAAGAATAAATGTATATAAAATTGATTTTTTTTCCTTCCCCTGTCTTGGTAAAGCGTTTTGAGGCCCGCCTTATGGTATTAAATATTAATGATCACTTAAACTTGTTGTATTTATGCGTTCTTTTTCAAGGCAGAACAATTATGTAACACAAACCAGTGATGGAACCAGGAATGCACAAATTACGACGATGTACAACTTTTCTGTCGCGATATGTATGTTACATTGTTTTGACCAATTTTTTTTGCTTCTGGAACACCGACCTGTTCTGCGGCATGCAAACAGTTTTGGCAACAGTCACAATTTTTAAAAAGGAAATCATGGCTTTGCAAAGCAATGCGTTTTTAAGCCTTTGATGGTTTCTGCCATTATGTGGTTTTATTTATTTAATCAGCTGACAAGTTTAAAAGTTAAAAAACATACGTATTAATAGGACTCAATACATCACATTTCTATATCGAATGTGAAACCTATAAGGAATCAAGGGTATACATGTGCTTTTTCATTAATACAGAGAGAAGAATTATGAGAAGATTCCTGGGCTGACACCGGCGTTCGAGTTGGTTACGCACTTGTCTCTAGACTTCAGGTACGGGGTTGGCGGGAATTTTTACCAATCCTCGTGTTGCAGAAATAGGTAAACGTTAAAAATCATCCGACAAACAAACAAACCATCATTACTTTTAAAGCGTATTTCTTCTATCAGTTATCTTTGAAGAAAGTATACTGGCTTCCTTCAAAGATAACTGATGGAAGAGATATGATTTCAGAGTGATGATGGTTGGTTAAATTTCATTTCCACATTATTCATGTTCTTCAAGAATCATTCCACGTGTATACCCTTGATTCCGCTGAAGAAGGAATGAAATGCCATGACAATTGAATAATGGCCTAATTTAATTTATAAAGCTCGCTCTCCATAAAAAGTCATTGGTCTTAGTTTATTTTTAATACAGAAGCCATCGTTTTCTTCCATAAATTAAACATTACTAAGTCAACTTGTCTAGTTTTTACAACAGCCATGGTAAGTCAACAATTTTAAATTACTCAAGTCGTGACAACTGATAAACACTTTAAAAATGTATTTTATTTCTAGTTAAGTAATGCAATGAGATGTACTCTTTTAAGTTTGAGTTTTTGAAGGAAAACTGGAGTAGAGAAAGGTTTTCTTGACCTTCTTTTGACTCTTCTCAAAATATTTCTTGTGTTCGTGCACATCTGCATAGATTTCTTGTTGCTCTTCTTCTGGGATCAGACTTCTGTATGTCTTCATCAGATCATACTTCTCCCAAGGAGTTGGTATATACTTCTTGGTCTCAAAATACAACCTAGGCTGGATCCTATCTGAATCTTGGATTCCTAGTATATCTTTCTGATGCCATTTCCTGTACCAGGGTCTTGGTTTAAGTTTCACCTGAAATGGGAAGACAATGGAATTGTGAGTGTTGTTCTTAAATTGAATAGCAATGTGTTAATTTAGTGAAAATAACTAATTTGCCTTCAGTGGGTTTATAGGTGCTGGTTGACCTTCTGGGTGAGGAACCGGAACCATATCAAAAGGAAACGTGCTGTATTCGGGCAAAGCATCTCGCAAGTAAAACAATGAGCTGTCTAATCTTTTTTCCAGTTTAAGCACTTCAATTTTCCGAAGGGATGGGTTGTACAAGTCGTACATGATTTCCACTCCTGCAACCACGAAATCATGGACGTTTTAAGTTAGGTTGAGGAAATGAAAACTGTTAATAAATGTGCTCAAGTTTTGCTCAGGAAACCTACTAAGGTAAAATTGTATTAAAAAGAAATGTACTTTTACATTTCTGAATTACAGGCAGTGCTTTGCCTGGTTTGTTTGAAATTGTTATGAAAGTGATTAAAGATTATTTAATACAGTTTTATTTTTTAACTTAAGGAATTCTGAACAATTCGAGCTGCAGTTTGCCGAACAGAAATCTAATGGTAAGAAACCTTGATGATCCACGACGTTCCGGACGTGAAACGTTGCACGCATTCCATACCCGGTTCTGTGGATAACAATGCCCACGAAACGATTTTCTTTTCCAGGTGCACATAGATCCGATGCTGTGACTGCAATAATGCTTCCTAAAATGGATGAAGCGAAATACCTATTGTTTATATAGTACGTGAATTAAGTACACTCAATTTGGAGCTCTACAAATCTACGAACCAACATGAAATTCTGGTATGTGAATATATTTCCGCCTATTTAACATGTCTTTGCGCTCAATCTTTTCGCGGATGTGATGTCTAAACTCTACGCCGAGATCAGGCAAAAATTCTGGGTAAATATATCTATAAAGAAACGGTGATGTTATACTGCCGTATTCAAGGATATTAAAAGGACGGGAAAGTAAATATAACTACTTTGTGCCATTACCTGTATTCAGGAGGTGCAACCAACTTCGGTTTGGAATCGTTATCAGGTGTATGTTCATATCGTCGTGTTCGTTTGAAAACAGTCTTGGGCCTATGAAAATATGGTGATTTTTGCTGCACCCGTGTATCTTCGCTCGTGCTTGCATCAGTTTTCTGCTCATTGCTGATACTTGAGAAACGCCTTAGACTTCGACTACCTAGAATTGAAATACTAAGTATTACAGATATTCTCATATACACAATTTTATATATATTGGAATGTATTACTTACAAAAACTAGCATGATAATCCCGAAAAATGCTGTTACATCGTCTCACGAGGGCAGCCATTTTGAATGCCGTATCCACGATCTGGTCCCCCTGGTAGATTTTTTCTATGATTAAATGGAAATAATAATATAATTAGAAATCTCTCGCGACCTCTGACAGGTAAAGCTTATAGTTTTATTTTGTCCGATTGTGATGTTTTAAAAATATAATAAACTGAATTAATTATTTAATTTGAAGGAATGGTCCACGGTGCCAATGCGCATGCGCCATCTATCAGCCATATTCTGATTTTTCGCAAGAGAAGGTACATGTGCCACAAACTTTAAAATTTAGAACTCGCAACCGTTTTTCTTCGTTCATAAATAATATGGCAAATTCTGGTGTAGAGGTGTTGGAGCGATTGCAAAAACGTGCTTCCCAAGCTGACGATATGATTGCTGTCCTCCGGAGACATTTGGCAGAAGTTAAAAAAGTGGTCATGATCAGGGCTTATGCCGACGAAGCAAATCGATTAATTGCCGAGAACCAAGCGTTACAAATTGAAGTGAATGGTCTGAAAAATGCGCTGATAAAGGCAGAAAAGCAACAGGGCATTCAACAGATTAACATCCCGAGTTCTGGTAAGTTGCTAATATAATTAGGCTCATTACTTTGTTTCACTTTATGAAATTGCCTTAGTAGCGCCTTCAATGGAATATGTATCAATTGGAATGCCTATGACATTGTAAAACCGTCAAAGGGGTGATCCAAAAATTATGTCACACTTTTTTGCCTCTTTTTAAACACCCCCCACTCCTTTGTCACAAATTTCACTACACCCATGATCCATAATGATGTCACAACCCGTC
>JAQGAE010003833.1:0-13841 GCA_034696685.1 Julus scandinavius
CCGTTACGTCAACGCAGGTGCGTGTGAACCGCTCTATTGGAAACATTGCCCGATCCAGAGGAGCACTGCTTCTAATGGACCGGTTCACACGAAACTGAGTTGACGGAACGGCGCCGTTGGACATAATTTCACTAGGAGCTCCCCTCGGTGTCGGTCTCCACCCTCAGGCGCCGTTACGTCAACTCAACTGTGTGTGAACCGCCACATTGGAAACTATGTCCCTATAGATCGGACGACGTTTTTAATGTTAAATTTCATCAGGATCTCACATATAATTTTGTGTAAAATTTTCTGACTAATTTCTATAGAATTGTTAAACTTGCAAAAGATAAAACCATTGTATTGCTGATTCACGAGGGGAAATCCCCCCTCAACAAAGAAACACAAGTAGTGCACAGATTTGAAAACTGGTAAATTTCTAAGTTATATAACATCGATTAGGTTTTTTTGTTGTTTTTTTGGGGATATTCAGCTAAAATTCCGAGTATTCATCACGGGATGTTGTAATACGTAAATCGTGCCCCACATTTGCGGTTTTCAATACTTGATTTCACCGCTTTTAGCCAATATCCTCTCGTTTTTCACCGGCAGTGCACACTTCCTGAAATTTCGAGATTTTATCCAGGATGTTTCGCTTTATTATTTTTTCTCAACTTCCCGAATCTTTGAACTCTGTGATCCTTGATGATGGGTTTTTGGGATCAACTCGAGTTGATCCCAAAAATACCCTGCTCAGGGTACATATTATGTCCTGAAAACATATGTTTGGGGCCATAACAAAAATGTAACAATATGGAGAACAGAAATTGGACACTTAAGGGGTATATGGACCTATAACAGTCTTAGTAGAACTTACCTCCAAGTGACCGGTGACTTGTCCCATGCCCTGGCCGACTTGTTGATGACGAAGCGCCTCTTCCTTCCACTTCCGGTCATCTCTTCGACGAGGGAGGAGTCTGACACTCCGCACCGCTTCCTCTTGATGAACTTGGCCGTGGCGTCGTCCAAGACTCCGGTCTCTGGAAGTCTGGCCACCCGCTGCACCAATCGGATGCCCTTATTGATTTCCTCCACAGTCATGAAGTGGGACACGTCTGGTGATGATGGCACGTCCACGTAACCGTATTGACTCATGTACGACTGGAATGAGGAAGAAAACATGTCATGGCAGGCATCTTAGTAATGATGGAAGGATGTAATGGAGGGCATCTTGGGAATGATGGAAGAATGTCATGGAGGGCATCTTAGGAAAGATGGTAACATGTCATGGAGGGCTTCTTAGGAATGATGGGAGTATGTCATGGCGGGCATCTTTGGAAAGATGGGAGCATGTCATGGCGGGCTTCTTAGGAATGATGGGAGTATGTCATGGCGGACATCTTAGGAATGATGGAGGCATGTCATGGAAGACATCTTAGGAATGATGGTAGCATGTCATGGCAGGCATCTTAGGAATGATGGGAGCATGTCGTTGCAAGCATCTTTGGAATGATGGGAGCATGTCATGGCGGGCTTCTTAGGAATGATGGGAGTATGTCATGGCGGGCTTCTTAAGAAAGATGGTAGCATGTCATGACAGGCATCTTAGGAATGATGGGAGTATGGCATGGCGGGCTTCTTAGGAATGATGGGAGTATGTCATGGCGGGCTTCTTAGAAAAGATGGAAGCATGTCGTGGCGGACATCTTAGGAATGATGGGAGCATGTCATGGCGGGCTTGTTAGGAAAGATGGTAGCATGTCATGGCGGACATCTTAGGAAAGATGGTAGCATGTCATGGCAGGCATCCTATTAATGATGAAAGACACTATTGCAAGAACCAACCGAGGGCCCTATTGCCCTCTTGTAGAACCAACAGGGGGTACAAGCGCCTTCTTGGAGGAGCCCACAGGCGTGACTGACACCCTCTTGGAGGAACCCACAGTGGGCCCTAGCACTATCTTAGAGGAACTCTTGTTGTGGATGTCATGTTGTCCAGCGATATTAACAAAGTTGGCATCTTCCCACACTTGTCCGATATCTTAGTTTTTGGCGTTTTATGTATGTAAATGAAGGCCCTTTACTATTCTTAACTACTTATACTAATAAGCAGAATATCGATCCTTACCAACATTTCTGTAATCGTGGTGGCGTCCTCGCGATGGTCCCGATACACGAAATCTGAAGGAGTTTGAGAGCGAGCCTCTTGGGGCATCATGAAGAACAACATCACCGTGACGAGAAGCAACGCCATATCCAAACCGTTCATTGCCCCGATGAATCCCATCCTCGATTTGATCAACATTTTCTGAAAAACTTTGCAAGAATCTCCATGTTTGATCTCGGACGAACGGAAAGCAGACCCATGTCTACGAGGGTTCATGAAAACGTTGAATGAATGTAGATTTCCCACCCTCGACACTATGTTGATATCGAAATGATTAACTCTGTGATTATTGCCAACAACTTTTATATGAGTATATGAGGCCAAGCCTATCCAGGAAGGATGTTTGACGAAAAAAGTTTTCAAAATAATGCAGGATGACGTACGAAACCAGAAATTTCTTTGTAGGAAAGCCGCGCGTTTGGAAATCAGCGGGTATTTCTACATAATCATGCATCTCCTATTTTGTTGGTGAATTCTGTAATTTCCATGCCAAAATGTAAAGTTTGTCATCTTCCTCTTCCCCTTCAACAAACAACGATATCTTGTCTATTGTTATCCGATGAGACCACCTACTCTGTGTGTCCATTAATGCGAAGATGAATATTTTGTGCCAGTTTATGGTGTTTCTTATTAATTCTGAAAAATTAAACAATAAGAAAATAGAGAAGAAATTTATCAAAATTGCAGAAATTCAACTTTCCCAAATTGTTCCCTCGCTCATGTTTGGTTTCCGACTAACGTAGCCTAGTTTTTTTACGTTAATATGTTTCAAATATGCAATTTCAATACATGACGTCATTATTTTTGAAATGAGGGTGTCAATTTTACTCAAAACTGCTGATTTTTTGCATATTTGCTACTTTAAATCTTAATATTATTAGTGTTGATAAAACAAAGAGTCAAAATCAGATGATAATGAGGTCCTCGGCCCCTTATAACAGTGATTTTTAGGAGTGATTTCCGTAAAATACGCTACACACGTCCGGCTCAGTTATCGGATTTCTCACTGAACGGACATACATACACAGACCTTAAGTACTGCTGAATACGAGACAACATCACATTTAAGAAGGTAGCAAAAATAAATAAACATACCGCTGTTTAAAAACACAAAAGTTTGTATTTAGAACATTCAACATTTCGGTAAACACCGGTACATACAATACATACTCTTTACAAACTGTACTGCAAAACATACATCTTTCTATCATATTGTCGTAATCGAGCTTGTACGTAAACTTTTATTTGGATCATCAGGCGCCAAAACATTGCAGCCAATCAAAAAACGTCTAAAACATGGTTTAAGTAACACTGCCCATGTTCTTTTTTGTCTCTTTTTGCATCGCAATCTAACGTAACGCGGAAACTGGCAGGGTATGTTAGATATGCTTACATATATAACAAAAGCAATTTTCTTCCAAACGGCTATCGAAGCTGCTACGAAAGCACGGACATACAAGCCATGGGCATCAGGCAGAAGATGACTAGTTGACCGTATTCAATTGGCGAAGTTGTTCGCTCCACCGGTTGCCTCCGCAGGTACGGAGTTGTCCACGGCAGCCGCGGCTTGCTTGGAAACCGCTATGTCTGAATCGTGGGCAAACTTACAAGTAGAGCCGAACCGGCAGCGGCCCTTGCGGTAGTTCCAGCACACTTTCTTGCCCTGGATGCTGCGCTGTTGGTTGTTGCCGGTGGGAGTCATCTTGACATGCTTTTCCAGAAGCGAGTTTCTGGCTTCCTCAGCCGCACGGTAAGGGTTTGCAAAAACAGAAATGCCTTCATCCTTGCCAAAACTTGGTTTTGGTAGTTTCACAGAATTCTGCTGTTGGGGATCATTGGAAGCATCCTTGCCATCATCAACATCTCCAGAGTTTTCTTCATCTTCCTCCTCGCTGTCAACTGGCAGGAAGTAGTTCCTCTCTAGATTGTTTCTAGAATCCACTCTGTCAGTGAAAACAATCAATTTTTTTCAATGACTTGTGCCTAGAAATGTTCTTCCAACATTTCTTGGACTTGAATCTTACCCGTGTGGTTGTTCTTCAGGTCCTGGATCCTCGTCTTCTTCTGATGTTGCTGAATCTGAACCATAGTCAGCCACCAAGGATGCCATGTTGGAAAGTGGATAATAACTCGTTTTATTGCATTGAATTATGGGGGTGCAACACAGACGTGCTGCACAAAACGTCGTCTGCACCACGTGTGACATCACGATTTGTACAGGGTGGCCACAAAATACATATCCCAACATTTTTTAAACTTCTTTGGGCGGTTTTCGGGGGCAGGGTTAGAGGAAATTTCACATGTGTATTTGTAGGATTCTAATTTATGATAATTGTGTCACAGAAAATGCTGATGAGCCCCAACATGTCTAAACCGGGGGTGTTCAACACCTTTCCTCGTACCCACACTCAATTTATTCTCCAAAACCAACACAAATTTGTTCATAATTTTAAAGTTATCTACAGCATTTGTCTGGCCTTAATCAATTTTAAAATTAGGGCCTTTGGAGATTTAAGAAATAGGATCCGCAGGCCACTTTTGAACCGCGAGCCTAAACCGCGGTCTAAGCTACGGATTGCTTTGATCGATAAAGTTGCCTGCGCTGAAACATTTGTTTAAAAATAATTTCTTTGTATATTGAATATTTTCTGTATAAGCTGCATTAGGCCCATTTCTGATTTTAGTGTTTTTTGCCGACTAGGTGTGTTATTCGGTCCCTGAAAAAATTCATTAGATAATTGTCGAAATCGAGACACTCATCGACAACTTTAGTGACCGGAAAATCATAATTAAGAGAATATTGGCCCAATTTTAAAAATTGTGTTGGTAAAATCCATCATACGTTAATCTGGTTATGGGCATGACCATGACCATCACCATGACTGTGACCGTGCCCGCACTTTTGACTGTGGCCAAGACCATGCCGATGATCGTGGTCTCTGTTAAGTTCTCCCAACTTTTGAATTTGGTGTTGACTGAGAAGCAAGGCCCACACCATGGCCACCAGATCTGCCAAAAACATTATTAAAACAAGAGTGTTGTGAATCAGGAGCTGCCACATCGTATCACCCATTGTTTCTCCGTTGCTGTCCTCGAAACTCAAGTACATTAAAAAGTTGACAACATATGCACTACACACGGCAAACAAAGATGCTAAAAAGAAGAGGAAGTAGCGCCCGTTGGAGGCGGTGACGCAGCGAAGGAGGAACAGGCAGTGGTGATCCAGGCTGCGGAAACAGGTTCCACACATTCGGCAATGACGTATGCCGTATTCTTGAATAAGCTGAAATATTGCAAGTTTCCGTTAAAGATAGAAGTTGGCCAATTCGCCTGTCTGGTGACACATTACGCGTGTACTTGCCTCGCACTCATCGCAGAAGTTGCTGCCGACACTCCCTTTAATAACGCCGGACCAGTCGCGTTTTTGACGCCCATCGCTCTGAGGGACTGCAGGCGTGGTTTCGTAACTGAACTTGCCAGGTTTGGCATGGAAAAATGCGACTAGAGATAACATGAAGAAGAAAAGCACTGTCCAAGTAACCCAGTTGACTGACCAGTGCATCAAAAGATCTTTGCATGAAGTTAAGGACAATTTAACTGATGCAAATAAGTCAAACTACCAAGAAATAAACGGGGTTTGAATTATTTCTGGAATCTACGAATGGTTCATGTACGCATGTTCCTAAAATCCAGAAGGATACAAGGTTGCAAAAAATAGAAATAGCAGACGAGGTTCGCCGTTATTCCCCAGACGAAGACGCCTGCCCTCGCAGGATTAGGCCATCTGTTGGTAAATCCGTGTTAGTATGCTAGCCGGTGAAATGTATTCAAGGACTCGCAACATTTTCGTCATCTCACCTGGACGGGTGACATAACCGGTGATCCTGCTGAACCAGCCACCGCATCATCGCGACAAGTCCGATGACGTAGAGGAAGCAGTGATATCCAGCAAAGAGCCAACTAATGATGGCAGGTGCGAAGCAGCAAATGATGCACGGGTAAAGGAAATTGAAGATCAAAAAGATTTTTGGAGACGCCACTTTTCCTGATTTTTCCTGCTGTTCCGTGAACTGCTTCAGCCAGTGTTGCGTTTCTTTTTGCCTGAAAATCCACCGGGCCATCAAGCTTACAAATACCAACATTTAATTACCGTATTTTACGGACTATAAGACGCACCTTAATTTTTAAGCAGTTTTTTTTTTTTAAAAAAGTACGTCTTATAGTCGCAGTAAAAGACGCACCTGAATTTGTGGAGGCAATTTTTTAAAGAAAAAATTGCGTCTTATAGTCCGTAAAAAACGGTATTAGCTAGGTGCGGATTATCTCGATACCTTAAGGTGTTCTCCGTCATTGCCATTTCGAGCGGCCTTTGGTTCTGGTTGTTCATCTGTGTCAGGCAATGGGATCCCCGGTTCGCTATTAATTGCCAGCAAATGCTCAGGTGGCCGTACTGCGCCGCCAAATGCAAAGCCGTGTTTCCCATGATGTCCGAAGCATCTACTTGACACCTCTGGGAAATAAATCACTGCAATGGAGTCGATACTAGCGATAATAATACGTTTTGTACATCACGTATCTCGTAATCACAATCTGGGAATTATTTGCAGAAGCATGCCCACCTGCTTTCTTGTCAAAAATGCAGCAACCTGCCAGTGCCCGTGAATGGCGGCGACGTGCAACGGAGTCTGAACGGCGCTGCTGAAAACGTTGTAGTCTAAGCCGTACATCTCGTTCATGTACACCAGGACGGCTCTATATTGGAAGAATAAACATTATCGTTCTCAAAATACTAAAAATCGCAACTTTTGATCGAATCGACAATCCTTACATCGCGCCACCTTGAGTCGCATAATGCATGCAGTTGTGGCCCGTGCTGTCTACCGCTTCCGCATCGCCACCGGCTTTCAGGATCGCGACCACAACCGATATTTGCCCCTTTCGACACGCATAATGCAGCGGTGTTTCGCCGGCATCCGTTTTGGCGTTCGGATCCGCTCCGTTCTGAAGCATCAGCGACACTACGGTCTCGTCACCTCTCATACAGAGCTTGTGCAGTAGGGTTATGCTGTGCCAAACTGTAAAAAATTCTGGATGGATTATGTATAACCAGGATTCAACTCAGGTGAACCGCAGGGTAGCGCTTTGGGTCATTACTTTTACTTTTATTTATAAACGATGAGGTGGAAGAAGGCAGAGGAGTCTCAACTAAAATGAGGGACGATCTAGTCGCACTCTGCATACTAGATGGCGTAGCATCAAAGTGCCCCATGTACAAATAGTCCAAGCTGGATTTTACAGAGTGTGGAAACCCCGTTATATCTGCGGGTTTCATACGTTACCAACTTACGTTTCGAGTGCACGATGCCTGGATTTTGCTTGATGATGTTGTCCAACATAGGGGCTGTGGACACCATGATGGTCTCAAACAGGGCAGCAAGAGTGGCCTCATCCGTCTTGAAGTACTGGTCTCCTGCAGCCGCCACCACCGTCTTGGTCACATCGTCCGTATCCCCCATTTCAGGCCCTTGATTCTTACCTCGTACCTTAATTACTCATTATACCAATCGATCCTGCGAATGGTTCGTGGCAAAGGTGTGACCTAGGTCCTGGGAACACGAGAGGGTGTGGTTCTTCATTCGGTTCTTCAAGTCTGCTAGATATGTATGGCACGCCGTCCACAAGAATTTCCTCCTTGTAGATTTGTGGTCGCCACGACGTCTCATACTGGAGTATACAACTTTTTTCAAGTGGTCCAGTTATTGGCCTTGATTGGGCTTCTGGGAATGAGGACTGTCACACTTTCGTTAATTTATGCCAAGTGTTTTTTGAATTCAATGCCCTGAAGGTGATTTTTAAGATGGCCGAGTTTGGAGCTCATTTGGCCACTGCCGCTTCTGAATTGCCATCCATTTTTGAAGTTTTGGCACAGGAAAACTTGACCGCTACACTCAGACCTGCCTTTGGTCATCTGCTCAAGGTATTTCAAATCAGTTCTCACCATGAACCAATGTTGGTCACCATAATCAATAATTGGGGCGGTGACCATTGATGTTTTTGTGTCCAATATACGCTGCATGTGTAATGGACGCTAAATTTATGCAGATTTTATCACGTACCTGACGATTTTAATTATTTATTTAAATTATATTTTTCCTATACCACAAGTCATGTGCCACTTAAAAAACCACGTGTGGTAACTGCATGTATGGATAAGGGTCCATTTATTACATCCTTCAATTTATTTGTTGGTAACTGGTAGAACTGCAAATATATTTAAAAATCCTTTTTGGGGTTGAATTGTATCATCTCAGGTAATTGCTCAAGTCGATGTCTCAAGATTAGGGGTGTTCTGGCGATGGCACCAGGAAATTTTCTCGGTACTGGAACTGGCGTTGCAGCACTATTGCCTAAAAGCATGCGGTAAGCTGTTTGTCTTTTTACAGCGCATCCGAAGAGCATAATTTCATGGGTGATAATTCTTTAGGAGCCTCTTTTGCCGAAAACTTCTACGGGCTGAAAAGATCCGCCATCAACGAAGACAAACGGAAGAAGAAACCTCCCGGCTACAAATTGCCTCTTTCAAATCACCGCCGAGTGCTTTTGTGCTTGGTCATGGCCCCCTATCTCAAGTCCAAGATGGACAACGCGTTCGAGCGGTTAAGAGACGAGCGCGCAAACGGAGCGAACAGTCAGGTATTTGAACAGCAGTCGCGATAATGCTCGTCTCGGCATTTTCATTTACTCGTTTTTTTCTGACTGTTGCAGCAGGCCTCAACAGGTAGCAAAATACGCTCAGTTTTCCTAAGCATCTACCCCTTGATCCACCTTTCCTGGGAGATTTTGATCTTGTTGTACCAAATAAATTATACACTGGGCAGAAATACATTTCCATCACCGCTCTACCAGTTGGCCCAAACGGAGCTTCTGACACTGACCGAAGAAGATGTGACGAGTCGGCCAATCATGGATCTGTGGAACGACCTTCGTACTGTCAAGTACTGTTTCTCGATAACAGTGGATATTCCTTTTCCCCTCAATGTTTTTTGCGGAGTCTTCATCATCCTTTTATGTATGTCAGATGGCGCTTCATCCCGGCTGTTATCGGTTTCCATCTCTCCAGTAATACTTGGGAGCTCTTCACTTCCGTGCTCTCTTTAGGGACGTTTTTCTTGCAGTTTCTCGAGTGGTGGTACTCGAGTAGCACCATGCCGAGTGATATTACCGTCACCATCGTTCCCCCACCTCCAAAGGTAGTTCTCCATAAATGCCGCTATTAAAAATTTACTGTCGTTATGTCACAGCTTCAAGATAGTTGCGCTTGCATCGACATCCATGAATAGCCTTTTATTTAGTTTTTGTCATATATTTCAGGATATCCAAATATCATTGGACCCAAGCGTCTGTCCGCTATGCTTAAAGACTCGCACAAATCACACTGCCCTATCAACTTCAGGGTACGCTCGACGTTTACCTTTCCCGTGTTTTCCCTTGCCCAGTGGCGCCACGTGTAATCAATGTTTCCGTTGCAGGTACGTGTTTTGTTATCCATGCATATATCGACACATTGACGAGAACGGAAAGTGTCCAATCACCAAGTTGCCATCGTCGACGACTAATCTCATCCGCTTGTATTCCAATAATGAAGTTTAAAGACATAACAATTATGTAAGTATTGCTTCATGTTGAGGTACTTGACAAAAATAAGTAACACCTACTTGTAAATTATACGGGGTTTTATTTGCGGGGCATGGCCAAAAAATATGCACACACAGGATAGAAATTGACTTGTAATTTAGAATGCGTTTGGAATGTAGTGCAGGTACTTTTTAGAGATCTTCTCTAGGGAAGTAGGGCCCTGACTTGTATTCTTCAGGCACTTCTTCTTCCAAAGATGATTTTCTGTAAAATCCCTTTGACTCCAAAAGTTTATTGCATTCATCTCGATTCAGTTTGGACAACCCAATTCGCTACAGGGAAAAAAAGAGAATTATTGAAATATATATAGTAGAATCTCGATTATTCGAGTGTCCGTTTTATCAGGGCCGTAATGCACTTTTTGTTCTTAAAATGTTCTTGCATACTGTACAGTATATGTATTTATTTGAATTATAATAAATATCATACATTAATTGTTGTACAAAGATAAGAGCAAATGTGTATTTTTCCTTGTTTCATGTAAGAATAAAATTTTAAAGTTGATAAAATACAAATTGGGGAAATGTTAGTACAATTCATTTTGGTTATTCGAGGTAAGCTCGATCCACGTTAACTCTGTTAATTGAAGTTTCACTGTATTCGTAGTAGAGTCAAATTAACGAGAGCTAAGGCCCCTCCTTGCCACGATTTACTTTAATCTTAAAAGTGGTAACCACCAGCTTTTGAGGCATTTGTCCTAGCGTCAAACTTTTAGAAATCTCCCGATTGCATAACGAAGGCAAAACCTTCGATGGACAAGAGTTTGGTGTGACCCTATATGGCCATGGAAATGCGGGAGGAGTTCAAATGTGAAAGACTCGCAACCCTCCCTAGACCGGACTGCTTCCCTTGTGACATTCCCGTTTTTTAAAAAGCCGATGGTTCTACAAGCGTGGAATCGCCAGTTAGTCAGCGGGACAAATGCCTCAATGCATGTGGTGACTGGTTTTTGTGTAAAGGCCGGATGTCGGCTCGTGAGTGTACAAAGTGTGTAAATCGCTATGCTGGCAATGTACCTACCTCTAGTTCGTCGCCATTCTGATTAAGTAGTAAGAGCTCCGGCTTGGCCCCTCCGATCGACTTAAATTCGACATTATGACTGAACACAGAAATTAAGAATTTTTATTATTATTCTAACTGCAGGTCACCACTCGCCGATGCACGATAATCAAAGGATACAAGTAAGGCAGGTCGTCAAAAATGAATTTCTTCACTTCGTGGAGTCTGTTAAGGCTGCAACCCGAGCAACTCTAGAAACCGAAGAAACACAGATGAAAGTGAGGAATAATTTATCAAATTGTACAATGATCGAAGGAAAGAAATGTAGATAAACCACCGTAAATTATATTAAATAGATTCCCTTAAAATATAAAATAACCAATGAATCGGGTTATACTCAACATCCGGTAGGTTATCGGTTTTAATTCGATGACATTTAAATCGGAAATTATTGGCACCAAAGGTCGATTGGGGCACGTCACGCCACATGGGGAAAGTGCAATGAAATGTATAATTATTTTAATAAAATTAATAAGTTTCTAAATGAAAATTGAAGGTCTTAATTTTGTTTTTCTATGGCGTTTTTAGCTTGCACCTTATTGATTGATTCTGTAGTTGCTGAATGCAATAACGTACATGAATAATTAATTATTGGATATTATAGTTGTGAGTTAAGCCTTATATACTGACCTCCACTCTGGCTTTGGCAACTTGCTTCTCTTCTGGCAAACTGTCCTCTGAAGCAGCCACTGAGCAGGAGTGTATGCAGAGCATCAGCAGCAGCACCACCACTGCACTGATGCTCGAGCAAGACGCTGTTTTCTTGTAGAAATTCATTTGTGCTATTTTTAAATCGTGTTTTCAACTGCTTTGACTAGCTGATGACTGGATGAAGGTAATCCTTGAAATGTAGGTGGGATTTAATCGATCTATGGTGCTGCCACCTGCAGGATACAATCCACAATAAATGTTTATTGATTTCTAGTTCTCTATGGTACTGTAGCAACTTATACAATTCTTTCATGTTGTTCCAGGCAGTAAAATTGCAGAAAAGACACGTTTTTTTCAATATTTAAATTTGCAGATTACAAACACAAGCCAGCTAAAACTTTCATCCAATCTCAAGACGTTTGCTAAGTTCATTACATAATCGTTACACAATGCTGCCAACATCGGGAAGACTGTTACATAACCAATCGTTTGGCTTAAAAATATATTACTTAAAATAAATTAAACGAAAGATAAAATAACATTACCATGTGGAAATGGTACAAATTTTACGCTCACCGGATGTTTCCGAGCATGGTGGTTGCGCAGTTGATCAAAGAAAATTCCAATGTTGCCAAATAACCAAGTCAATAATTCTTGGCTATGCGTATACAAATCCAAATATTAATGCAAAATTCAGAAATAAATCGAAATAAACCAATTAAATTTTCCACATGTTTGTAGTTTTTTTAAGTATGTTAACCTCCAAATGCATAGCATACTATGTAGTCATTAAAAAATGAATTTACAGCGTCTATAGGGTTTACAGAACTTTCCGCAATCTACCTTTTTGAATGGCCCTCACTTGTTCTAACGGCCATTTAGAAACCGCTAATATTCGAATGTCGAATTCAAAATCAACGCATTTGAAGAAGCAAAAAAAGTCCGATAAACGTCCGAAATACGAAAAAAGGTAAGTGAACAGGGTTTATTTTATCAATAACATGATTCCTCCAAGTAGAAAAAGCCTAGTTAAACGTTGTATTCGATAAATATTGATGGAAGGCGCTGATATGAGTGGATGGAAAGTTTTGGAATGACAGTATGCATTTTTACACTCATTTAAAATCGTATATTCGTTAATAATATACGTTAATTTTCACGTTAATGTCTATTTCCTTTATTAACATTAAGCTTGACAAAATAATTTAAATGTTCGCCTCAAAATTCAAAGTTTAATTTATTCTCCCTCATTGGGTATATAGTTAAAAAATTGGAACGGGTATCAGCCATCTTTTCGAACGTGAGATGACGTCATGCTCGTGAAAAGACAGGTGAAGGTCAAAAAGATGGCCGATGCGGGTTCGAATTGGAACGCATTAAAATCGAATGATGAAAATTGGCGATTTGGATGCTTAAATTCACGATAAAAATGCCACCAAAGTTCTTAAAATGGTAGGTAAACACTTTTAGAATAGATTTGTATATTTAAATTGAGTGACAGAGGAGGAAAAAGACACCATAAATGGAACGATAATTGGGTCTTGTGCGTAAATAAAGGTAGGCGCGATATTCAAATGTTGTGAAATTTAGTAAAAGGTTTTTTTTTACAAACATAGCTACTAATGTGCACGATAATGTGCAAATACAGCATAATTGATAAATTCCATTACACTTAATGAAGTTCAATAAACATAGCATTAATTAGGCAGTTTGACTAAACGTAGGGGAGAACGGGGCACGGTGGATACACTTTTTAAAATTCATTTTTTTTTGGGGAAAAATATTTAACTGGTAGCATTTTAAAAGAATAACGCAGTAATATACAAGCCTTCAGGACCTGTATTGATGATATGTGATTGTGAACCATTTTTACTTTAAAACATAAATTTAAACGTGGTTTTTATTTAAAGTTATGATTAATGAGAAAACATACAAATATTTATCAAAAACATTAATTGGGGTTTGCTGGAATATGCCCCGCTGTACCCCATACTGTTGTGGTCCACTGTACCCCGTATAGCCAAATTGATTTGAATAAGGCCTTACAGCTGACCATGGCTAATTTACATAAACTTTAGTTTGAAATTATAGCTGAATATATACACTCGTCAATGGTATATCGCAGCATTACTAATGTTTTATAATTACACCTAGAATGAAAATCCAATTGCGAGTTGAATAATTACTTTTCAAGAACAAAAACTTTAACTGCGAATATTTTTTTCTATACTTGTGTCAGATCGCAGAAATTTTGGTTAATGAAAGAGTGCTGCATACAGCTTCTTTGCAA
>JAQGAE010003834.1:0-13839 GCA_034696685.1 Julus scandinavius
AAGTGAAGTTGTGATGTTCGGGTTATGGATTTGCATATTTGTTGATGAGCGATTTGTTTCTTTGGTATTGAGGAGTTGTAAGATGTAGAAATAAAATCGTAAAGTGCAAATCTCGTTCAAATTTCAAACTATAAACTTGGTGTTCTAATTTAAAATAAAAGCAATATGAAGTAATACAAGACATGTCATAAATAGTCTGTGGGATTGTCCCACATGTAATTTCGTCGACGCCATTGCGTTGGTGAAATAAGTTTGTTATGGTAAGTTAGTCAAAAACTGGGTTCAAATAATATGATAATCGAATCACAAGCTATTATATCACAGGTTTTGTATAATGGGAAATAATGAGTGTCGGCGAAATGGGAACTGGCGGGAAAAGCCGAAATGTATACTGTCGGCGAAGTGGGTCTAAGCTTTGCTAATTTACAGTAAGCAGTGTTCAGCTGAAACAAAAGAAGAGCTATTAACATTTGACATCAGGCATTTTGTTCAGTGAAAATGGAACAAAATGGCCGCTTTGGTCCTTCAACGTCGTCAATGGTATTAACCTCTTAGCTCCTCTCCTTCGTGCATCGCCTTTAATTACATTTTTGTGCTTTTAAAACGCTGCGAGGTTATCTTATTTATGATTGCTATTTGTTTTGATGACAGCACCTTTGTTACAAAGCTGAAAATATTCTTTTGCATTAAGGAACTGTGCCTGGGCTCGAATACTTTTGGACTCGTACTGTCACTTGCCATTCATCATTAGCCATGTTTTTTTTTTGCGATGGCAATTATAAGCTTTCTGCCTCCCTTAATTCAAGAACTTAATTACATTCTCAGTTAAAACACATTTGCAATGCTTCATGTTAACGGGAGAGTAAGAGTAACGTATAGCAGCTCATCCTTTTATAAATATTGCTTCAGGGGACGAATTTCGTGCTAATTCGAAAATGTTTAAGGTATGTCATGCAAGAGTGAGTTTATAGGAAAACATTCAACGCTAGATGGCAGCATATTACATTTATATGTCTATGTGATGTGCAGAAAAGTGATGTAAAAGCGGCCATATTGCAAAACCAACTCTTTCTGAACTAATTTACAATGATCTTGATCTTGCACTAATATGGATCATTTCATCCATATCGAACTTTCCACACCAATTAATTATCGAATTTAATCGATTGGCTGGGGCCAGAAACAGATGTGAACCACATCCCGTGTATTGCCTTCGCAGTTTCGATTAAAGGGCTTGAAATTGCTATAAAAATTGTATGGCTGACGACATGAGTTCTATAATGACATTTAATAGATTTAATACTGTATTAATTCGAGTCCTTATGGGAGTGATTCATGCCTGAGTTGCTCTTATTGTGCATAGAAGTCTGCTTTTAAAATCTCATTTAGTTGCGTCTCGGGTGGAAATTTCTGCACGCAGTATTTTGTTAGACTTACATTATTAAAAAAAAGTGCCTCTCATCCACGCTTTTTTCTTCCTAGAACTCCTATAGAGCAATTATGAGCATATCGTGTAATGGGATTATATAGATATCTGCACCATGACTTCTTACGCTCAATATTTGATGCAAGACTAAATCCAATTTCACCTCGAACTTACGTCTATCCTATAGATCTAAAACAAAATCCTTTTCATTAAACTTCAAACCGCCTCGCTCCAAATCTTAGCAATCTAATTATTTTTTCCCCCTTTTTGCCGTTGAAAATACGCTATCATAGATTTTTTTGGATATTACATCAGATATAAATGCAGAGGGAGCACATGAAAAAATAAACCCAGTATTTATGGTATTGCTACTTATTTAGACGATTTTTTGTTAAGTTAAGTTTGTGAATAAAAACTTATAGATTGATTTTTTGAAACAAATTGAAACATTCATTATTGGGTATAGGCCGTGGTCACAAAATGGATTTCAACCTTACTGGAAACTTATTTGAATAGATTTAGATAGCCATGCATATTTTTATAGATATAATAATTAGTAATAACAAGCTCGTTTACATAGTTGTAATAATTATTAATTACATGTACATTTGCAAAAATTCTATCCAAATTGATTGAAATCCATTCCGTGATCACATGCAGCTAACGTTCATTGAGCCTAAAGTATCATCTATTAAACAAGCAATCCAAAACATTTATAAAGCTAGAAGCATGGTATACAAATCCATGATCTCTAATTACAATCTATTACAAAAGTCATTATGAATTCTGGTTTCAGGCATTAGTCTAAAGGCAATTTTGACTAACCATTAGTTTGAGTTTATCCTAAGTCGATTCATCGACATAAAAGAAGAGTAAAAGCCTAGTTGTAAGCCGCATGGACCACAGTTGGAAACAAATTCAATTTTTTTTGTGCCTCTTGATGCATGCATGGGAAAACACAATTACGCGAACATTGAACGCATTACAATGGTATCCATCTGGAAAGTCCCGGAAGATACACCACTTGCATTTTGAATTGCATTTCCCTAACCCACTGCATGCATTATCCGTAGGGCTACATGTACTTATTTTATGTAATAGTGGTACTTGCGACGAGGGCTATCCTGTCTGAGGCATTACGGCGAGTGATTCATCCCAGCCAGCCCTATTCAATGATTGGAGTTTTTCAATAAGGGTCGTGATGCATTTGCAATGCCGGGTGAGCAAAAATTCTAGTCCTTCAGCAGTTTTCAAGATAATATGAATCAAAGTAATAACTGTATATTAAGAATAGGTCCAATGAATGAACAAAGAGACTACCACTGTATATACGAATCTATCAAACTGCTCATGACTATTTAGCTGGCGTCTATATATATATATATTCTGGTGATTCATTTATTTTAAACGGTCTTATTCTTATTCGTCATCCGTGAAGGGTTAATCGTTTCTCCCCTCATTCGTATTCATACATGTACGGACTTTGATTAGCATGAATTATCAATATTTTGAACCCTGATTTGAATGTAGATATCGTACGTGCTTTTCCTCCTCTGAAATATTTCCTGAACGTTCTATAAGGCCACGTTGACGTTGTCTACTTATATTTTCAGAGATAGGATTGGGTTTTGGGAGCAGAGGGGACTTTTTCCTTTAATTCGCTCACGTGAAATTAAATTAGCCGGTGTAGTTTTTGCAAGTTAAATTGATTCCATGAAACAATTGTCAAGAGATTCTGCTCGAGCAATATGTCTCGATAATTTTAAATTGATTATAACCGCCGAAATTTGAATCTTCCCCCATTCTCCCTTGTCATTCTTATTTAATTTAGTTAAAATCCAGGGATGAAGGGCAACTTTATTCTTATTTTCTGTGAACTTTAGCTTCTTAACGTGCATTGCACAATTTTTACATTTCGTAGCAAATCGAAATAGTGCACAACTTATAAAAAATAATCTGAAACGTGTTTCTTATATTCAGCATAAATATTAAACTCAAATGTATCATTGTTTCGAATCATTGCAGTTTATTTACAGTTTACATCCCCCGGTTAAGCCGGAGAGTCGGATAAGAGGGAATCTACTGCACTAATAAATGGTGCTAATACAGACGCTTTATGCCATTGGCCATCTATATATATTGCTATCTTGCATGAAATTCGCACATTGTCTTTCTTGAAATCTTGTTAAAAGAGGCCAGTGGAGTGCATTAGCCATCTTGTTCTGGACACGTAATAGCCTCGTTAGCAGCGACTAATTGGCGGCTGCACTCATTATGCAAATGTCATAGTCAGCAGGAAGTGCGATTTTCTGCCAAACTGACTCCATCCTATAAGAGGCATATACGTCATCATGGTACAACGTGCAGTCGACTCTACATATATATCTATATGTTAATTTCCGTCCCGTTGTGCAATTTCTCAGCACAAAAGGAATAATATTAAGTGAAAGATGAATGGACATTTCCATTTCGTTGTTGTTGTCACCGTCCATAAAATGGATTTCATTGTGGTGCGAGCCCACTGCTCTTTAGGCAATTGTCCCCCCCCCAAATACATCAAGCGAGAGAATCGAAGGAAGGTTTTCATAATGCAACTTAAAAGTTTTTAAATGGCTAATTGCGATGACGACCGAAACAGATTTTTAATGCAGCTGACTTCCGTTATGCAAATGCTAGTATTTCCTCTCTTCAAATCTGATTTGGGTTTCATCAGCCAAAATCACGTCCACCCTCTTGCGTGCAATTTAATCGTGTGCTGAACAATCGCCTCGCTTAACGATTTCTCATTTGGCTATTTTTCATGGCTCAACGAACAAATTTAGCCACAAACACTACATCCATCATGCAACGATAAAAATAGGACAGAAGTCACTCGCATCCAAGCATGCATACCCTCGTGACGGGTGGAATCAGTGCGTAAAATAATGCGAGTTTTTGGAGCTTTTTTGGAATTCTGAAAAGGGTTTAATAATTACGACCCGAAACTGACCAGGTTAGATGGAATATCCACCCTCCTTTTTCCAAATACGGCATCATATATACTCTCTGATCAATATGTGCAGGGATATTTCAATCGATTTCTGTTCCAAAGTTACCTCATCATGTGGGGTAACTTTGGGCCATGCCAGTTTTATAAGCATCTCTAGTGGAAAAGTTATATAGTGTCATACATGTAAAAACATCTTCTATAGTATCCATATTTGATATTTTCCATACAGGTCTGAACACATTTATAGTCGTATATGGCGTTTAATGTCCATATATGGAGTTGAAATATTCATGAATATAACCATAATACAAGGTTGCCAACTGCTTTAAACCTTTCACCGCGAAAAAATGAAGTAAAGACACTTAAGTATACCTACTTTTCGAGTTAAATAACAAGAAAGTACAGAATAAAATTATCAGAATTGCAGAAGATCAAGTCTGGGTCATTTACAAATTCATGCTCAAGTTGGATTTTTGATTTAGTTTTCTTCCAAAGATGAAAGTTTGACGACGTTATCGAAAACACAAAGCAGGTGTCACAATAAAATTGGCTGTATAATTTAGAATATTGGAAATTAAGTCACCACAATATGCCAGAAAAATGTGTCTCTCCAACTTCAGTGGTAGCCTTACAAGAAGCTATACATGTTTATTTCTGAAAAATATGCAACTAATTTCAAAACTTCAGCGAAATGGATGATACTGTTTATCATGATTTGTGAACAAGACAAGCCGAAACATGTCCATAAAAGTTGTTTCGAATTTTTAATATAGGAATACATTTTTTCATCAACATATCCAGCAAATTCGCAGTTTCGAGTTTTGATAATCCTTGCAGTATATCCAATGTTTGAATCAACACACACACGTATAATAAATTTAAGAAAATTTTGAAGAAGGATTTGAAAACAATATTTAGCATGTAAGATGTCAACTTGGAAAGTACACTGTATATGTATATGATAAAATAAGCGAGTATCGATCGTAAATTTGTAAATTTCTAGCTTTGAAGGCAATAAGAAAGTAGAAATAAGTGCCTATGATGCATTATAGAAAGTGTCGTGCATTGCCGAACACGTTTGCCTAAGATGCAAGTATAGGTGTACACCACTACACCACAATTGAAGCGCGTTTCTGCCTATTCGTTTCAGTGTCATGGAATTGCTTAGCTAAGCAGAAACGCTGATATGGGGGGTTGCAGAATTTCATTTTCTTTCATAATGGAAATCCAATTCCGTCTATTCAATTCTCAATCTAAACATCATTTCTTTTTTTAAAAAATAAATGTATATCAGCTTTCTCACTATTTTTTCTATGAGACATTTTTTTTTCCCGTCGAGAGATGGTTTTTCAGGAGGAAATATGGCATATTCTTGTTGCATATATGCAGTATCTACTTCAGCATTTACATAAGCTAACCCTATTGATGCGAGCTCACGAGCTTTTCGACCGAAAGTTTAATACATGTTGTTTTGCGCTCCTGTAATTTCATAGGGTTTTGTGACACCTTAGGGAATACTTTCTAGTTAGTATTTTTTTTGTGGAGAAAATTGTAGAATGAGAAAATGTTATACAGAGTTTGATTTGTTGGCTTAACATTGCATTTTTCAACATTAGAACCAATGGAAAAATGTCCTGTAGTTTTTTTAAAGATGGAGATTTTTAGCTAAATGGCACATTGAGTAAACATGGTTTCATGAAAAATGTGTTCTGTTAAAAATAGACTATAAATTCGAGTCCCTGTCATGGATAAACACGCGTTATATGCAAAAGGCAATCACAGTGAATGTTCAAGGATAAAAAACATATGCCAACGTTGTAAGTTAGATTTAAAACATGTCTAATGATAGTCACCTGTATCCCAGACAGATTTCGCGGTAATCTGCAAATCAATATTTCTCCGAAATTCCCCGCAGTTATTTTTAGAACTTTCTGAATTTGCATGGCATCGAGATTTTATTAAAATATGCCATGTCTGGTGGGAAAAAATTGTATATGGCTATGTATGTCAGAAATTTGATACAAAAAGGACATATATGCCCATAACTCGGAGTATATATGTGCTTGTTGCCTATGCTTTCTTATAAACTGTTTATGGACATAAATATCAAATACTGATTGGCAATACATATTTTTAATACATTTATGTGAAAATGTAATAATGACACAATGATGCGTGAGTTTTAAAACTTATGTCCAATTTATAAAACGAAGCCTTCTATAGTGTCGTGAACATCATGTTGAGTCATGTGAGTCAGTTTGTTTTACTTTATTTCCTGTTAGCATCAAGGAGATATAATTATACATAGGTACTCATATTAACGTTGTTTACTTTTACAGAGAATGATGATGATGATGTTCACAGCGCCAAAATACGGAAAATCTTTTCCATGTATATTTTGATTCCAAATAAATGTGGCAACATCACGCTTATGCCATAAGGAAATGGCTATCGTTGCATAAGATTTTTCTTGATTCATTTCCTCCATGTTTGTATAGTATCGTTCATTTGGCAACGCACTTGCTCGGCTTTTAAAGTCGTTTATTTAGTTTATGGGAAAAGCAGCTGCAAATTTATATAGCTAGAAAATGTCATTAACAGTTGCATATCTAGACATACATATACACACACACATTCACATTCAAAAATGGCAAGTATAGGCTGAATGGCACCAACGAAATGGCGTTACTTTGCCTTTTTTTTATTATTCCAGGAAATAGAAATGAAAGTTCGTGTGTATGGAGAATCTCAAGAAAGGGTTCACTAGTTTAGTGCGTGATGCTAGTTGAGATTGCGAAATAAGATTTTTCAGTAATATGTTGGTATTATTAAACTTTTTTGGAGGGTATTATAAAGGGGGAGATAAGCTATTCAGTTCATTTCATTAAAATTGAAAAATGATACATGGATATATTATTTTGAGTTATTTGGACCCATTGGGATTGGACTGTATTTCACCACATAGCCTGATGTGAGGCTTTTGTGCTTTTATAGCTTATTACATAAACTATACGTTTTCACTACAGTCCTAGCATTATCATCAGTTTTCTTATTTGAAAATTTCGACTTATGCAAAAAAGTTTGCCCTCCGGGTTTGTTTCAGCCGCCATTTTGTAAATACATGTAAATATCAAAATTGTGCACCTGTTAAATGTCTTTAATAGTTGTCAAATTTTGTTATTTACATATATTTAAAAAATGGCGGCTGAAACAAACCCGGAGGGCCAACTTTTTTTTGCATATGTTTGTAAAAACGTGTTTATACGTACATGTACGTTTTGGTGGAGACCCGGCTTAACAAAGAAAGATACCCACTATGTACGAATAATGATACATACTACCTCAATTTGATATCAAAGCGTACTAGGTATTGTTTGTAAAGTTCCGTCAAAGGATGTCGGTATCCTTTGACGCCAGTTGCACAGTCACCATGTTCACGTTTTATTCCATTTTTAATGATACATTTAATGAGAAATCGTGACTTACATGAACTTGTACGTTCTTTTTTTTAAATATTACCGCAATTTCTGAGCATATTTAATGAACCAATTTGAATTAATTTTTTTGCAAAAACTTTGAAACGAATAACAAATTGTAAACATTATTATTTCCTAATGATCAGGCTTTATTGTGCGCTCCGATCATTATTTAAATCGCATGTTTCTAAAAGTTCAAACCTACAATACTTTAAGAAAAAATATATGTACAGTTTGCAATAAATTTAAGGTTGAAAGACTGCCCACCTACCAGCCAAATATTGATAATTGCTTGGCCTTAAACAAATCATCTTATCAATGTGTCTTAGAACATATAAATAATATAGCAATATATTCCAATGTTATCATACAGTTCAATATGTACTTTTTCTTTGAATTGTGTTTTAGGTTTTCGTTTCAGGTGAAATGGCTCCATGCCTACTGGATGGATTTTGTAGTGCACTTTAGGCAGCTTATCACGGTGTATGTGTAGAGCAAATAATTGTACATTAAAACCCATCCCATTAAAATTAATCCGATGAATATTAAATGCTGAAGCAATCGATATGCTCACGACATTATTTAAACTGTGTCCACACACGTATAAAATTTGATTTGCAAAAAGGTTTATGCTAATTGCACAAGCCTAATATATTTTCAACAAGATTTACATATTATATATCTGCTCGTGCGACAACTTTAGCTGGGGCTGTTGTGCCCGATAATTCACGAATTAATGTGATTATGCATGCGCGTATGATGCCATTAGATTATGACGCAAACCTGCCAAAAGTCCCATTGATATGCTTTTTTATTTATTTCGATGGCTACGGCTTTTAGAAGCCATTAATCGCCAATGTGATGAGTGCATGACAGTATTTTCGTTAGTTTTCGAATTTATTTTTCCTTTTCATCTTGATGCAAAAACATAAGTGGTTTTCTTGAGCACTCATGAATACTTTAGCTTATATTATTCCATAGTTACTAAATTAAATTAAGTCCATTGTTCAATGGACCTAACGCATAGTTGCGTGACCCGGATATAGGATCATGTCCCTTCAAATCCGTTGATCAAGTCTATTTACACACATCCATTCGTGTCCATTCCGTCTCCGTCCAGTGTGAAAGACAATGGAATTCTACGAAAAGATATTTGGCGGGAAAGGAAAGTTATTATTTTCTTAGATAAAGGTAAGTAGACGGATTGACTCTTATTCTTTTAAAAACGTTGTTCAAGCCGGTTTTTGAATGTAATTTGTACCTTTTCAAAGAGAAAATGAAGTCTATACGTCTTTATACTGCTGCTGCTACTACTAGTTTTTTGGTTGAGGATTCGAGTTCGTAACCTTTTAAGTAGAATTTTCTATTGGTTTTCGTTCACCTCTTCGTTTTGTAGCCGGAATAATTAGGCTTAAGAGTTGGTGGAGTTTATGGAGTTTTCTCATTCATGGAAGGCCGTTTATAGTGGCGAGTAATGCTGCTTGACGTGTAACATTCTCTCTATTTACTGTCCACATTATATAAGAAGAATTAAGGAATGGGAGAAGAGTTCGTTAAAGGCAAATAGCGAAAGTTCTATTAGTTCCAGCTCATAAAAATGGTGGCTGCCACTGCCACAGTTACTGCACGCTCCACTGCACAATTCTCTGCTCGCAAAATAAAAGAAAGAGGGGCGTTTATGAACAATTCTAATAGGGAATCGCCGAATCGGTTTGGCCATTCAATCCTTATCAGTATTGCAGGCTACAACAGAAATCCACATCTAGAAAGAGATTTCTCTATGTCTATTATAAATATATCCATAAATTTACACTTCGAATGTCATTCGTTTAATACTCGCCTTCTTATCAACATTATCATTTACCTCAAAACATTGTGATGATTGGGTCCTTAGAAATGCAAGGGCCGATCCTATTTTCCAAAAATGTACTGGACACCCTGTACTCGAATAGGTAACTTTTTTTTAAAAAAAAGTCTGCGGGATATAGTATATAAAACAAGGTTGATGACTTAAGTGAACTAAAACAGTCTCCGGGATACCTATCCATAAATCCACGTAGTTCAGCAGACTTTCTCAGTCAATATACAAAACCATAAAAGGCCGAAATTACCTGGTTGCTCCCTGCTGTTTATTCCACGGTTAAAGGGTAGTCGAGGTCGAAATGGATTTTCTCCACTGGTCAGTTATACGAACATGAAATTTCTGATAATTTCCTTCTTTCTCTCTCTTTTCTTCGTATAGGTTTATTTTGGAGTGCTATAAATGCACTGCTCATAAGCTTATTTATTTCGATGTTAGTTACTTGAAAAGAGTCAACCATTTGACAAGCTTCATTAAGGTTTCATAGGCTATTAGATGGTTGAAACTGAGGCAGTTACAGACTCGCTGACTGGGGAATTCTGCACTGAGATATCTTTTACCTGCTGTGACGCTTTCAATCAGCGCAAAACAGAAACATACAGATGGGGAAAAACAGGTTTCCTGCTGTTTATTATTTATTTTTTCTTCAAAATGTCACCCTAATAAGAAATGTCAGCTTATCGTGCTTAATATTCCTAATAAACAAACAGGGTTCAACTAATTTAGACTTTTCACAAAAAATTGTTTTGCAAATGTGCTGTTTGAATTTTTTAAACTATGGTTCAATTGACAGATAAAATTGCTTGCTCTTAGATAGTGTACATGGAAATGCGTAATACTATTTTCACATATATGGGTATACATATCCATGTGCCTAATTTCTGATATGTCCATTAATGGTAATCTAACAGTAGCTAGTATATCTTTAAATTTATTTCACCCAGACATCCAAGTGTCTTTCTAAGCTATTGCTCCAATGACCTGGTAAATTGTATCTAATATCCCTTTATAATTAAAGTATGAATTATTATACGATTGAAGGTGAAAGTTGAAATATATTTCTACATAAAATGTACTTATGACACAGACGCCATTTAGTTTTTTTCAGCCATGAAACAAATAGCCAAAACCTCATCTGAGGAAGTTGGTGGAGAAACCATTGCTGGTCATTATTACAAGGTTGGCATCCAGCAGGTGAATTAAAAATGATGAACGAGGGAAGAGGAAAATGTGGAGAAGTCCCTGAGGAGTTGTAGAGAAAATTGTAAATTTGATTTTGTAGTGCAGGGTTCCTATAACGAATATTTGACCTCTGGAATTTTCTAATGAAAAAAGTGACGCCACGGCTTGGGCCATAATGGTGCAAGGCGTACAGCAACTGATGTACCGAGTCTAATTTTGCTCTTGAAGCCAGATAATGTCTTCCACAAATCACAGCATTTAAACACGCTGGAAAAGTGTAGCGGGGAAATTGCATCGCAAATCCCAAATGCTTCCAAGTAATTATATAGGAACACGTAGCGAGCAAAGGATGCAACCGACACAACACCCTAGCATCCTTATAATCTATGTATTATACTCTTATGTATCGCCCTAAATATTTATATATATTCAGAGTTGCACAAACCGGCTTATGCGCAACGCAGTGATAAATCACCCACTAATTTGAAAATCCCATTCTTTCCCTCGTTAATCCTTTAAAATCTAGAAAGATTGTCCACGGATGCTACGCAATCTCAACATCGGTCAATTTTTCCAACTCCTTAACCTTGGAAAAACTTGTTTTAAGTTGAATTGTACTAGTCTCCGATTATTGTACATTATTTTGAAAATTTCTTCAGATATTAAATGCAGAAAATGACAACTGCGAAATATAAAATTTCATCAAATTTGTCCATTTCAGAAGAATTCATACTTGCTTTTTTTGCTTTGGACCGTTAGTACATTAATAATAAATGAAATTTATGAAAAAAATATAACGTTTATGCACTTAAAATAAACTTTAAGTGGATTAGATTCATGTTTGCCAACAATTTTTATTTCGTCTTCGTTTCATATTTCGGAAAAATATTTGTCTTTAAAAAAAACGATTTTCATATTCAAAATAGGATTGTTACCCTCAAGCTCATTGTACAATGCATATATCAATAAAATAAAATATTCCGTAAACATTAAAAATATCTTTGTCATTGTTGCTATGCCATTGGATAGACTCAGTTATACTCTTGGAGAGAAGAACTACTGTTAAGGTTGTTAAATTTCTATTTATAAGGCACAGAAATAACTCAATGAAAAATTAACTTTGAAATCACGAGGATTGTTATATCAGATGATTTTTAATCTCAAGTTTAACCCTTTACTTTTAAACCGGAAATAATAACTTTGTTGGAAACATGTGCATAATGAAAAACGTTTGGAGGTCCCTTCATGCAAACCAAATATAATTTGCATTCATTCACTAACTTGATTTAAAAAAACAATCTGCACATACATGTATGATGCCGCTCTTACTTAATTTGCATTCTGTCATTTTTTTTGTCACATTTGCCCGTTTTAACTGAAATTCATGTAAGATCACGAGGATTCAGACTTGAATTTAGAAAGAGGTTTAGCCTTGCATTTGAGTAAACATTCAGTTATTTTTTTCGTTTTTCTCGACTATAGACTTTTGCATCCATGCAAGCATACAAGTTTAAATGTGGATATTAAACTTAACAATGTTTTTAATAGCGACATCCATAAGGAAACTTAGAAACTCGTTTTTTACTATATGCTGCTGACATCCAATTAGGCCTGGCCTTTTTTAGTTCCTCTTTATAATTTCAAGTACAATAAATTCAATTTATTAGCAATAATGCGCAAATATCCGCATTGTGTTTACTTGTAGTTAATTTGGACGAAGAAGCGTATCTGGGATAAAATAATTAATCTTTTAATTAAAATCTCGAGTACAAGTGATATAATAAAGAATATATATAGATTTTTAGCCTTGGAAAAATTATTTTCAAAGATGATTAGCAAAAACTGCAATTTCTTAGAAATAGGGACACTAACATTAAGGCCATATTAAGGCTGTAAATACAAATGAGGCGAACTATTCTTTTACGAAGTTTAATTTTTGAAAACAATTTTAAATTTAATAAGAATAACTTGCGCCTTCTCAGACTCATTATATTTGAAACTCTGAAGAAAACTCGTATATTACAAGCTTTTTTAAAACTTGGATTTTCCCTATAGCAACGCTTTATTGCCCAAGCGAAACCAGATCGTTTTACGAGAGAAAATGTGGCAAATTTATTTAAATCTTACAAAATTTAACGTCAGGTCGAGTTTATTTAATGAGTCGAAATGAAGAATGGATAGAAATTGGTGCTTGGGTTTTCTTAAATAAGCTTATTCCAGCTTTTGTCTGACCGCTATTTTGTGCATATGCACCTTTTGGTTGGACACGTTTAATGCCCAACTTTATGTTAGAACGAAGTCAACCAAAAACCAAATAATTCAAAAATCCACCCTATCCGAAACCTCACATTAATCAAATGTGTTCATTGCTTCGAGCGCCCTCTATGTAGCGTTATTTCTTTAATCACAAATTGAATCATGATACGTCACTCTTATCCCGTCATTCATTTACGTTTAGGAGGGAAAATATAAATAATGTCGATGTCATTTTGCAAATTAGAACCACATTTCTTAATTTTATTATTGTACGGGTTGATTTATTTTTATGTAAGGCGGCTGGTGCCATACAACTGCAAGCTTAACAAATACCAACTTTTTATGGCGTTTTTCTTAAGCAATTTAGTGCCCATATTGAAGAGGGTAGACTATACGTAAGTAAATCCCTCAAATGCTTAAGTACATGTACTTATGAGCAGTATGTTCATATATTGTGGAAATGCTAGCCTGCTGCTCACCCGGTGTGCACTGAGATAAGAAAAGCCAATGGCACTATTATTGTTCTGAACTCGTATATTCTGCCCCATCTTTTCAAATTAGCCGTTTAATATGTTTAATATCTACAGCGTTATTTTATGCAGTTTTTTTTTCTCTTTCTCTGAAGCCGGGTTATTTTTTGTAAGTGATT
>JAQGAE010003835.1:0-13836 GCA_034696685.1 Julus scandinavius
ATCCGTTCCCTAGTAAGCCATTCCTTAGGAGATTGCCCAACTATCAGCTACCTGGACGATTTTGAATGGCTTGACTTTGATGAACGTCAGAAAATCCTGATGACAGATTACAATTTTAAATGTAAATGTGAGAGGTGCATGATGGAGATAAATATTGTTGTAGATTACAAGCGGTTGATTGAAGCGCAATATACAATAACCAATATCATGAGTGACTATTCGCAAACACCAATTTCTTGGAACATACTTTTCAACAAGAACACAGACTTTCTTCTGATTTCACGAATGTTGTTTCACGAATTTGATCCTCGTATTACCGAGCACTTGCTTTTTATCGCTACTTTTGCTGTAGAACACAACTTGACTAACAAAATAGTGGTTGATTTATGTTCTGATGCCCTCAAACATATCATTGTTACATACGGAAAAAACAGCTATACTTACAAGCATTTCTTGACTATTGGGCGCTTTTAAACTTCTTACATAAGATTACTTTATACTTTGTCGTGTAATTTGTTGTCTGTCGTTTGGTTACAATGTTACACTATATTTATTAAAACTGCTATGTTCTTGTTGATTTTATCTTGAAGGTAAATGGAATTATAGCATTTAGGAATAACTGTCATCTCATTAATGGAAGGTGACATAGTTAGATAGTTAGATTTTGCTTTTAAAATGATTTTAAACTGTCTGTCATTACTGTTTGTTTAACACAATGATGTTGGCAACAAAATCATAAGCTGCATACGAACATTATTCATTTATTTGTATCAAATTTTGGAATCAGGTGTAATTTGGTTTACAATAAACATCACTGCTTTCTGTTGCATAAATATACAAAACAATTAGTAATTATTTTAAAGGTTAAGTATTTCAAACTCTTAAATGTTTCAGGTTGAGGTACATACTAGATAACTCCAAGTACAGCTACTCTTGAACAAGCTTTCTTAAAATTATAATGGCGGAACTGCAAATGGTTTCGAAATTGTCCTTTAATGAGAGTGTTATTGATTATCACATTGCGCATTTTACCCTTACATATTTCAAGTTAAAAAGAAATTAAATATATCACAGGGGAGATTACATCACTTTAGCAGTTTTATAGCAATGGTGCCAAGTGGTGGCGCTATCATAGTTTTGGTAACAGCAGCATTAGTTAAATTAAAATTGTGTTCATAAAATTTAATCCAGTTAAATTACTGTGTTCAACATTCAATCAGTTGTTATTTATGATTGATACATGTTTACATAATTCAATTTACATATTTTATTGGTTTTACTTAATTACCATGAGCTAATCCCGTAAATTTTGATAATTTCGAGTTAACTTAAATGCAGGTCAGAATTTCATTCATATGACTTGTGACATTCCAATTTACCTAACATACTACATATAGGTAACCCGGAAAATAGGATTTACATAAATGTTTCGAGTTTGTTAGTAAGGATGGTCATCTATATTGCTAACTACGGAATTTGCTGGTCTGTCAGTTGTTGAAAAAAATGTTGTTGGGGCAATTTTACAGAGAAAACTTAACATGATTTCTACAGTCATAAACTATGGATGAGTATCCAAAAATCCTAAAACTGCGCAATGCCATAAAGCCTATCGCTCTGGTGATATTTAAAGGTATGTTATGAGGATAAAAAATCCTCGTTTTGTTGCAGAACAGTTGGATTTATAAAATAATTAAATAAACTGTAAATAAAGGACGGCATCGCCTATCATCCTGGTGACATTATCGTAGACCACCGCAAAGCCTTTTTCCAAATTCTAAACAGAGAACACAGAAAAATCTGATGCAACTAATGTCTAGAGAAGCAAGATGTGCTACAGCCATGCTTATCGTGCGGATTAGTTAGATATTGCAGCTATAGGTGCCAGAAAAACGATGATCTAAGAGGACACTTTCTGGAGTGTAAATCCGCCTGTTTTCGCCACTGTCTCGTAAGCTGGGCCAGTGATATGCAGCTGAAAATATATCAGTCTTGCTCAAAGCCCAACCTGAGTTGAGTATCACACCATATACAATGTACGATGGTTCGAAACAGAATTTTGAAGACTTGGTGTCCCACGATGATAAATGGTCCATGTGCGCTGATACCCTTCTAGCCTGCCAAGACCTGAAAGACCATTTGTGTGTTGAAGATGGCAGTGTCACTATTGATGACCTCATACATCTGCACGGTATCATACGAACCAATGCAATACAGCTCAAGAAAGATAAACAACTGTTCGGTCATGCTATTTTCATGTAGACCACCATTTTCAATCACTCGTGCAAGCCCTCGGCCCTTCTCGTCAATTGTAATGGTGTTATGCAAATCCGTGCCCTAGTCTCCCTTCCATCAGAGATTCCTCCAACTATCAGCTACCTGAACGCATTTCAATTGTTTCCCGTTAATGAACGCAAGAGGATCCTGATGACAGAGTACTATTTCGAATGTTCGTGCGACAGGTGTTTCATGGACAATATTATCATGGATATCAATTACAAGAGGTTGGATGACATACGCTTGATTTTAACCCAAACCATGGCAGGCGATTCATCCAAACAACTTAGTTGGTTTACGATTTATGGCTTGCACAAAGAGTTCCTGGAGATTGCAAGAAGGGCATTCCATCAATTTGATCCGCGTATTATCGAGCGTATGGCCATTTTTGCTATTTTCGCTGTTTTTGATAAACGTCAGAAGTTAGATTACGGAATATTGTGGCAATTATTATCGGAAGCCGTAAAATATATCGTTGTAACATTTGGGAAAGATAGCGTTACTTACAAAAATTTTCAGAATATTGTGCTTACTGAACCTATTGTATAAGATTATTTTTTTTGATTTTATAGGTTGATTATCGTGTCATGTAATTATTATCATTTGTACAGTTACAATGTTATCTGTATACCTATTAACATTTTTGATCGAATTTTTTCATGTACATTTAAGTGGTTTTTATTATTCATTATATGTAAAGTAAAATAAAGTTTTTTTACACTGAAGTTCAGCGTGTTAAGAAATATGTATTTATTTGAACGGTTAGTATTGCTCACGTTAACAGATTATATACATATCAGGTTGAATTCCTCTAACATTGCTTCTCTGAAGTATTTCCATTTTGTTGCACCAAAGTTTTACTAATTTGATCATCTTTTGTCAAATTAATTTATGCCTACATCCGAGTTCTGGTCAGGGACACTGAAGATTTTGTAAATTTAAACTAAATCTTGCATTCTCAAAATTGTTAATGAAAGAACTGCAATTATTTTCGAAATTATCACGATGAGTAATCTAGCCTAATATACATATGTATATTGCCAATTTGGACGGAATGGAACTGAAGTGGATCTTAGAATTTATAGGACCTTGAGTTTAAAAAAACCATATTTACATATTATAGAGGGCGCCACATCACTTTAGCTGCTATATAAAAATGATACCGAGTGGTGGTGCGATCCAAAGTTTTACTAGCAACACACAGGCTGCATGTTCAAAGAGTTCATGCAATTTTATGAAATTATCCCTTTATAGACTGCATAATAACCGAGTAAGTATTTCTTTTAATTTTTGACATTATTTTAAGTGTAGAGCTTTTAACAACCAGTTAATTTTATTTAGTTCATACATTTCTGATAGATTCCAGTTTACATATTATGAATTTGATTGTTTTTAACTTAATCTCCCAAATATTTTGATAATTTCAAGTGAACTTTGACACCTGTCGGAATGTCCGTGATATTCCTATGAAATATTAATGACGGTTTAATCTTTAATTCATCAATTTGTCTGATTAACAGGCTAATTTATATAATAAGCAACAAAATGTTCTAGTATTTAAATTGTTGAAAATGAAACAAAAAATATTTTGTGAAATTTCTCGATGGTAAAGCGATTTATGATCGATGAACACATTTATGATTGCAACTTCAAAACTCGTCAGTTTCTTGAAACGATATGGGGATAAAATTGCTTTTATTTCATTGCAGGACCGGTAAATTAAAAAAAAAAAAAGCAGCAAAATAATGGATAGCAGCTCCTATATTCCAGGTGACGTCATTGTGGATTACAGCGATCCCTTTTTCAAAGTCCTAAACATTGAACACAACCACACTCGATGCAACCACTGTATGGAGAAAAGAGAGCAGCTAATCATGTGCTTATCATGTAAAAAAGTGAGGTACTGCGACTTGTTGTGCCAGGAAAAAGATTACCTAAGAGGTCACTTTCTGGAATGCAAATCTGCGTGTTTTCGTCGCTTCAGTGAAAGCTATACAGGAAATGTGCAGGTCATCTTATATCGATTCTACGCCTTTCTTAAGGCTAATGTGTACTTGAGAACCAAACAGTACACTATGTACGATGGGGCAGTACTTAGTTTCGATGATCTGCTGTCCAACGAAACATTATGGGCCATAACCCCACATAATCTTCAAGAATTTCAAGATTTTACTTACCATTTGCAGAAGGAAAACAACAGCATCACTCTAGATTATCTCATCCGCTTGTACGGAATCTTCAGAAAACATGCAAAACAGTTATGGAAAGATGGTGAATATATCGGATATGTCATTCACATGGAAAGCACCACTTTCGGACATTCGTGCAAGCCCACTGCCTTTTGCGTTATGCAACATGGTAAGATTCAAATTCGTGCCTTGACATTAATTACACCTGATGTCCCGCCATTGCTCAACTACCTGGACCCAGTAGAATACTGTTCAGTACACACACGTCAAGAAGTTCTCAGGGAATCGTTTAATTTAAAATGTCAATGTCAGAGATGTTTGCTGGAGTTTAATAATCGTGTAAATCACCAGACGTTGATTGCCATGCGCTCTACATTATATTCACATATGATTAGCTATCCGTTCATCAAAGTTTCTTTATACGAAATCTATAAAATGTACTTAGATGTGCTCTCCATGTTGCGAGAAATTTTCTATGAATTTGATCCTCACATTACCGATCACATTGTATTTTTCTCTAATTTTTCCAAACATATACACAGACACTTTCGTAAGGCTATATTTGGGGATATAAGTTTGCAAGCTAATTCGCATGCCTATATTACGTTTGGACAAAACAGTGAAATTTACAAAGAGGTGGCCGCTATGAAATAACTTTATTGTTAATTTGGTTATTATCAGTCGTTTTGTTGCAATGTTAGTTAGCCTAATTATCAAAATGCACGTTGTTTTTTTTAAAAATATTGTTTAGTTGTTTTTAACTGTTGTGATACAGTGTTAAATTGGTTTACCCTATAGATGGGATTATTGTAGCGTTTTTACAATACTTATTGCATGTTGCCTTGAAATATTGTCAATTTAGAAGGACTAGAATTCCTTTCTAACATTCCTCGGGATATTTTTTATGACAATATTTTAACTTTTTAATTGTTGGTATGGAGGGCTAGAATATTTAATTAAATAATAAGAAATGAAATGTTTTATACAAAAATTGTTAGGACCAAATGTGTCTCAAAATCGCTTTATTCAAACATGCTATGTATTGTATTTTTATAAGAAAGGATTTTGAATAAATTTTTAAGTTAGAATTTAAATAATCAAGCCCATCGTTTGTGCGTTTTTTTCTTTTTTTTTCCCCAATTAGGCACCAATTATTTATGATGGTAATGTGGTTACTTTAAAATACGGTATTTCTTGTAGATGGCATTACATCACTGTAAATATTTAATTCCAGTGATGTCGAGTGGTGGCGCATTCATAGTTCTGGTAGCAACAGTAGTAGTAGTTGCATGTCAACCGTGTCCATCTGTGGTATGTACTACTTATACACTGACTCATATTTAAGTAAGTTTTTAATTTATATATTTACTGTTTATTGTCATGTTGTCCATTTCTTACTCTTTTTTTTATTTTGAATTTAAAGTTGGTTAGCTAGTTGGTAAAATTCAAAAGTAATAATTTGGTACACAGAACAAGGTTATTGATCAAAAAACGCAGGTATAATAAAACTGCTTTATTTTATTTATTAAAAGATTCTGCTATTTCTTTGGGAACTGCTTTTCTAACTTTGAAAGAAATACACGCCAGTGTCATCTTTGTGACGCTTTTGTTAAATATTTTGACCTTTATTTCAATAGTTCATTACTTTTTCTCCAAATTTTGCATAATGGTTTAGAACTTAAGAGAAAAGCTTAGAGAAAATGAAGGTCCACATTTTTCTATTCTATTTTTGGACTATACAGTCAAGTACGAGCTGATAGGTCCATGTGGAAATTCAATCAAGGACGTTTAGAGAAAAAGATAAATCGTCCAATAATTTCTAATCGTTGTCCAAGAATGTTTTCGAGTATAAAAATGCCTTATTTCCTTGCAGGGCAGTTCGATTTCAGGAAGCAGTAGCATAATGCAGAGCTTCGCCTATCGTCCTGGTGATGTCATCGTGGACTACTGTAATCCCATTTTTAAAATCCTTAATAGGGAGTTCAGAGAAACACGATGTAATAACTGCATGGAGAAGAGAGAAGAACTATTGTATTGTCACTCGTGCAAACTCGTAAAATATTGCAGCCTAAAGTGCCAGATTGCAGATTTCCGAAATGGGCACTCTTTCGAGTGTCAATCCACGTGTTTTCGATACTGCCTGCAACCCTATGCGACTTATGTGCAGCATATGCTATACCGATTCTATGTATATCTCAAGGTCAATCCTGAAGTCAGATTCAAGAATATCAGGTTGTACGATGGCACGAACCTAACGTTGGACTGCCTGTTGTATCAGGATACTAAATTAAAACCCAAGGATCTACTCACCTTTCAACCGTGCTTTGATCTGGCTAAGATATTGATGAAGGAAGATGGCGGCGACGACGACGACAAGATTAAACTTAATTTCCTCTTTCGCTTGTACGACATCGTCCTAGTCTATCCTAAGAGTATAATGAAAGATGGGGAATTCATTGGCCATGGTATTTACATTGAGACTACCATTTTTAGTCACTCTTGCAAGCCAAATGTTGTTTTCGTGCAGAAACTTGATATGCTCCAAGTCCGTGCAGTAACACATATTGCTGAAGGTATGCCACTAACTGTCAACTTTCTGCATCCAATGGAATTGATTTCTAGAAAAGCTCGGAATAATCAACTCGAAGCCTTTATCCAAGTTCCATGTCCATGTGAGAGGTGTTTCTTAGAAATGAAATATTATTCAGATGCCAATGTGCTGACTAATATGTACGCGGGTTTACTTAAAAGCATGAAAACCTTTCCGTTTGGGGAATTCCAACAGACAGTCAACTGGTCAGAAATATACATGTTGAACGAGAGTTTTCTCCACATGTTAAAACGGTTGTTAAATGAATTTGATATACGTGTTACCGAACAATATGTAATGTTTACTCACTTTGCTACAGTTCACCAATTTCCTGAGCATAAACTGAGGGAATTACTCGATGAAACAGAACGGCATTACTTCGTGACGTATGGCCAACACTTCGTTAATGAAATGAGGACATGCCCATGGCTTGATTAGACAAATTATGTTATTTTCAGACTTCCGGTTGCAATAAAGTGCCTTTACGTGTAGTTTGTTATACATACTAGATCGCCGAATATTCGTCGAGCCACCACGAATCCATACCGGCAAATATTGTTGATGTCATCGACGATGTGTATATCTGGCATTACAAAAATGATACATGAATAGCCAAATTTGAGTATTCTTATGTTCAATCGCAGTGATTCCGGAAATTCCGGAATATAGCGCAATCATAGTTCTGTTAACAGCAATAGTAGCTGCACGTGAACCGTGTTATGTAACAATTATTCACTTAATAATAATTCTTTTTATAATTGTCATGATTTTCGTTAGTTACTATTATATATATTTATTCCTAGTGAATTTCATAAGAAACAACAGCGAACAACTCTAGGAACAAAAAAGTAAATAAAATTAGAAACAAATCAGATGATTGTGTTGTATGTTAATTGTTAATTAGTAGTATCTGAACTTTGAAAAGCAGTTTTTGTAGAAGATATCAACTCGTATTAATGTAGAGTGGTGGCACCACCACAGTTTATTTTTATTTATTTTTTTAAACTGAGTATTTATTATCGGAGAACATATGATATTTAATACGATTTTTTTAATTTGAATAAAATACAAGTTATTTGAAAACATCCATTGTATCGACCTTGATAACCTGGAAACCAATCCCCATCACAAAGTCCAAGATTCATCTGTGACACACTCTGTTAAGCTACCAGCTTCGTGTATGTGACGAATTTCCTTTGGACCCTTTTTACTCTTTAAGACCTTAGTACCCCATGGTCTCTCTAACTTGGTACATCCCATTCAAATAAAAGCTTACCAAGTACAGATCAACCAGTAAGGTCAAAGTTTGTGTTGAGAAAAGATTTTTATTGAGCGGTCGCCTAACCACCTTGTTTCAAATGGTAAATAATTTTCCTGCTAATTTATCGGTTTTATCGTCATGTTCTGACAATGTTGGAAGTGGTTGTGTACCGATTAGATATGTTGGAAATTTATGGTTTATTGATTTCATGGAATTTAATTCAACAAATCTTCCATTTGAATTTTTACAACACCACATCTGAAATCGTCCTATTATTTCTGGGCTAATATAACAAAAGTTTTGCTAATAATAAATGTCGTTTTAATTACAGGATCTGTCTCTAAATAACAGGACTACTTATTATCCTGGCGACATCATAACTGAATACACAGACCCCCTTTTCGTATTCTTGGACTTAATCCACGTCAGCAAACGTTGCAGCTTTTGCATGGTGGAGACATATAATCTGCAGATGTGTCAATCGTGCAAAGTCGTTGGTTTTTGTAGAAACGACTTTTTGAACGAAAATTACAAAAAAATCCATGAATTGGAATGTAATTCCCCGGCTTATCACTTCTGTTTGACACACCACGAGAAGGCATCTCTGTTGTTCATGTTCCGATTGTACGCCACAATCAAGAGTAATCCTACATGGACTGAAAGGCCCTTCACCATGTACGACGGTTCAGTGAGGAATTTCAAATGTTTGCTTTCAAACAAGGAAAGTTGGGCAGCGTGTCCTTTCACCACAAACATATGCTCGATTCTGGCACAAAAGCTACAACTTGAAGACAGTGATGTCACTGTCGATTACCTCATCTTCTTGAATGGCATCATATTCACCAATTCGATACAGCATTTTGAAGAGGAGAGACTCATAGGTCATGCCATTTACATGCAACAGACAATCTTCAACCACTCTTGTAGACCCAGCGCTGCGGCTTCCGGTGCCAATGGCAAGTTCGTCGTCCGTGCCCTGACCCTAATTCCCAAAGGGGTGCCTCCCACAATCAGTTACCTCAATGAGAACGAGCCGTTTGTATTCTCGAGCCGTCAGCATGTACTAATGGAACATTACAAGTTCCAGTGTCAATGTGATATGTGTGTTCGTGATATGAGGTATCAGTTTGATTATCTGAGGTTACACCACCTGCATTTCACATTAAAGTTTCTGATGACCAGACTTGGTCCTCTTCCAATTCCTTGGGATGAGATCTACAGCATGCATGAAGAGTATATGTCCATGCTAAGACAGTTGTACTACGAGTATGATCGACATATTTCCCAACACCTGGTATGGTTTGCCACCTTTGCTGCACGTATCATGGTAGATAATCCATTAGTGGAGAATTTGTGTAGTGATGCCAACGATCATCTTCGTATTACCTGTGGAAAAGACAGTGAAGTTTACAAAGAATTTAAGTCTTTTTTTATTTAAAGTTGGAATGATGGATTTCTGGAATGTTTTTAATGTTGGCGGAAATGCTCTAATAATGGGTTGAAGAACTTTATATTTGTCATAAATCCTCCATTGTCATATTTATTAAGTTATTGGTAGTTTGACTTCCATATTGCATCAATTCTTAAACTATAATTTGCTTTGTAAAATTTAGGGTCTACTTTAGTTAGTGACACATTCATTTTATGGAATTATTTGTATACAGTCATAGACGGTTTCTGGATTGTTACAGTTAGTTATTTTGGAAGTATTAACCTAATACTATTTTATGAAGTTTATATGACATATTTTCAAGATCATTCAATTAATGAAAGTTTCGTTTTACTATTTCCATCTTAACATTTTTGCGTGTTGTTAAATTGTTAGCTGTGCTTTTTGTCTTTGATCATGAATAAATCTATAATGTAAATGAAATCTTGGTTTTTCATGTCTTAACTTTTCTTTCTTTAAACTTTTTCTTAACTTATCTTTATTAAATGGCTTTTAAACGCGTTTACAGCATCTTGTCTCAGCATATGTTCAGGTGAGTGCTAATGGTGTAGGTGAATTTTCTAAAGTTTCTATTAAGTTCCCCTGAGTAAAAAAATATTACTGCAGTACTTTTCTAGATGTTTTAGGAATCCATTGTCTACTTGTAATAGATGCAAGTAGATGATGAATCAGATCTAATAATAATCTATCAGATTCTACTCAATTTACGACGTATTTTTATAAGAAAGGTCGTTTTATGTTAGCAGTGGAGGTTGACTTTTTTTAAAAGTTCACACATGATGAGACGCAGTTAATTTTAATATAAAAAAAGTCATTTCAAAGTAATTCAAGTACGAGTGCATTAAAAAAATGTCCCGCTTACTAATAAAAGACTACAATTATAATCTATATTGACAGATTTTTCAAAAATATTGCACTGGTTTTTATACCACTTGCATGTGCAAAGACAATTAATATAATGGCACAAAATCGTAAATTACTATTAATAATTCGTACAAATTCAGTATTTTCAACATGCTTACAGTGTTACGTTGCACCGTACATGTATCATGAGAAGACATGTTATTTTACATGTTGAGGTTATCATTGTCATAAAAAGGATAAATTATTACAAAGTAAAGAACGATTGTAGACAATAGACGCGTTGAACATGTCGAAAATCCCATTGCTGCATTGCTTCTGGAACTTTTGTCAAAATTAGGAGAATGGCTGCATTTATTTATATTAGCTTTAAATATTTAATTTTCGCGCTTTTTCCAATGATGCCATGTTTAAAAACAAAATAACACAGGCGAATGCGCGTTCAGAATAAACAGTATTCAGTTTAAGCGCTTTATTGTTGGAATTTTCACGCTTATTCTTAACACTATGAGCGCAGCTTTCGAAGTTACCCACAATGCAGTAAAGAAAAACAAAAACAACAGGGAGCAAATGTGCTTTCATGGTTATTGGTTTTTAGTTAAAGCGCTTTAACCTATAAATTTTAACGCCTACTTTTAACACCATGAGCGCAGTTGTAAAAATTACCAACAATGCAAGAGTTAAAAATAAAAACTAATAACTTCGAATGCGCTTTCAGGATAAACGGTTTTTAGGTAAAGCGTTTTAATCTTTTAATTTTAACACCATGAACGCGGTTGTCGGAATTATCAATGATGCAATAAATACAAATAAAAGTAGCAAATGCGCTTTCAGAGCGAAGGCGAAGTTGTCCCATTTTTAAAGAGCTGAACTGCGTATTCACCCCACTGTCGAGGTTGGAATTTTTGAAAAGTTTGTTAAATATAGCTCTGTCCTACATATGATTTGATAATCAGTCTTGGTTAATAGCTGCGAATTCGAATCTGGATCGTGTGACAAAGTAAGGTTTTCATTTGCAATAGTATGTTACGAATACATTTATTCATGTTATGCCTTATCGTTGGTAACAAACTGCTAGGACCTGCTAGGCAGGAGCACTTTGTTCTTGTGGGTTCACATTTTAACTTTTTTCACTATCTTATTACTTAAGCTGGATCACACCCTATCACTTTCAATGGGTGACATTTTAAAACACAGTCAAACAAAAACAGAGATTAAATAAAAATAAAAATTGTTTAAACTTTTATTTCCTCAAAACTCTTGTAGTGAATAGAGTAAAGATAAAGTCAATTATTTAAGGTATGTAGCTGATCAGATAATAGCAATTTAAATGTAATAATTTGCATGCAGAAGTGGGAACCATGCATATGGCTGATGATGTGATTAATATTCACATTCCTACAAGTTGTTAAAATCAAACAGTTTTAATAGCGTAATATGTTTTTATACAGAAAACTGACTGGAGTGAGCACAAGAGTCAAGACGCCAGATCGGAGAACATATTATGCCGTCTTGGGAAAACCTGATGATTTTGTAATTCGGTTGCTTTTTTGTTTTTTATTTTAAATTTGTCTCATTTCTGCATAATATTTTGTAATATTCTAAATGAAGTTTAAAAATAATCCATCTTCAAATTTATAGGCTTAACAAAAATGCAGATTGGTATGATTAAAGAGATTAAAGATTGTCTGGGCTCTCTATGGCCTTAGATGCCTTTGAGCCCCTTAACTCCAACCAACCAACCAACCAAAGAGATTAAAGAGAAACGCGAATTCTTTTAGTTCTCATCTCTACCACTTGAACGTTGCAACCATGACCCCACATTCCAATCATTCCAAGGCTTTTTTCCCCCACTACACATAATAAATACATAGTCATTTTATTTTTCATTGGAACATTTTATTTTAAAGACAAGTAACAGTGTAAAAAACCAATATTATACAATTTTACACAAAGTGATAAATATAAGTTCCAAATTAGGCGTTGTTGTGAAGAGGATGGCGGAGTGGCGAAGCAGAGGACCAGGGTGAGGTGGAGACGGCCGATGTGTGCAAGTTCGAGTCAGTGGTGGAGTCGAGCTTATTTTAATAATAAAATATAAAAACCGGTAGTTAATTAAGGGATAAATATAAGTTCCAAATTATGCATTAATGTGAAGACTATGGCGGAGAGGTAAAGCGGAGGACCAGGACCAAGACGAGGTGGAGACGACCGAGAGGAGCCATTGACGTTTTCTTTCAGAATCTGTCATAAAAAACACGATTGTGTAATTATAACGTTGTGAAAAGCGGAAAAACAACGGGTTTTTTTTGGTTGTTTTTGAAACATTTATTGTCTTATTTTTAAATTTATATTTTTAAAAAATGTTAAAATTTATAGGCTTAATAAAAATGCAAATTGGTATGTATTGTTAAAGAAATAGCGTAATGTTAATAGTCACCTTTACCATACATGTGCTTAGAAAAATGTGCAAAACCATGTCATGAAATTCGAAGCCGTATATCTGGTGGGGAGGGGGAAATTCGTGACAGACCCCCTTCCCGAAATTGAAAATCTTACAAATTTCAACCCCAATCGTTAAAATATAAAGGGATCGCACTTTTCTATTTAAAGTGTAAATAACACTTTGTGAGCACTTCGAGCACTTCGTGCTCTAGAAATTGCATTTTTTTTAGTATTAAAAGCGCGATTTTTCTAAGATAAAAACGAAATTTTTCAAAGGTAAAACATATTCATGGCTGTAAAAAGTAGTGAATTTGTGTGTGATAGAAATATACTGTATATTTTTCGCTAAATTAGTCATCATTGCAAACGCGCATACACGAATTTTAATAACACAAGTTAATATAATTGTAATGCTAGCTACACACATCGGCGAACATTCGCCGCGCGACCTCGAGTCGGCATATTGCATGCATTGCTCAAAGAAACATTCTACGATGTCTCTAGCTGGCAAATATGCAAATTTAATTAATCGTATTGCATTTTGGGTGCATGTATATACAATGTTGCACCCGGCCATGTAATTATTTTTTCATTATTTTTATGTTAAAATAAGATTTTCTCGTTTAATTAATTAATATTGCATATTACAATAGATTATTTATTACAGTAATTCTTGTCTATATATTTTTTTTTTCGTTTTTAATATTTTTCAGCAACATGTGACAGGCAACACTGATATCATTTATCAAGAAGACAATGGCGTCAT
>JAQGAE010003836.1:0-13829 GCA_034696685.1 Julus scandinavius
ATTTGAGAGCCATGTTGGTTTTTTAAAAGTTTGTGAATTAATAAAAATAAGGTTTTAAAATTTGTTGATAGAACAACACATTATTTAATATATTTTTAATTCCTCTTTAATTTAGTGTTAAACATTAAACAGCCAGGAAAGAGTTGCTCGCATATGACCACAACCGGACGATCCTTTGTTCACCACTGAAGAGGTATTGGAAGCGGCTCGCCATATGGAACCCACTAAGGCACCCGCCTCTGATCATTTGACAGCGGATATTACCTTTGTTTAATCGTCTCTCATCCTGCCTTGATAACAGCTGTCTACAAGCGCTGTTTGTCTCTTGGCTATTTTCCCTCTGCGTGAAAGCATGCCGTGGTGAAGATTATTCCTAAGCCCCACCGGGCGGACTATTCCTTGATGTCGTCTTTTCGCCCTATCGGACTACTTTGTGTGATAGGTAAGGTGTCGGAGCGTCTTCTCACGGGACGCACTTTGCACGCCCTTTGGCATACGCTTTCTCCAAGGCAGTTTAATTTTCGTACAGTGTTCTACGGTTGACACTCTGCAAGAACTGATTCACGCCATTGAGGCCAAAAAACGCACAGGCAACCAGGTGGTGGTCGTCTCTCTGGACATTAAGGGTACTTTTGACCGCACTTGGTGGCCTGCCCTTGTGGCCTGACTTGTTGGAAATGCCTCTTCCACCTGGTTGCCGCCTTCAGGCCTTTGCCAACGATGTTGCCTTGGTGGTTTCGGGTCGTCGGATCGATGTTTTGACCGCTTTGCTCGAAGCTGTCTGCGCCTGGGGGACTAGCCGCAAGCTCACCTTGAACCCAGAGAAGATGAAGCTTTTCGCATTTACTGCTGCAGCCCGGGATGTTTGTGTTAGGATGGTCGGCTGCTTAATCGAGCGGGTAACTTCTCTGCGGATATTGGGAGTTATTGTTGACGATCAGCTGCGCTTCACTCCACATGTCAAGTTTGTGTTGGCTAGGGTTCAGGCCTCCTACCAGAACTTGTCTCGGCTCGTTCGGGCATCTTGGGGTTCGTCATCTTTTATTCTCCGCACGCTTTACTTGTGCGCGGTTGAGCCAGCTGACACGTATGCTTCGGAGATTTGGTGCAAGGCTGTTCGTTTTAAGTGTGTTTGCAAACAGCTGTATGCTTTTCAGAGGCCATTTGTCATAGCGGTCGCTAAAGCTTATCGAACCACCTCCTTGGTGGCCGCTCAGGCTATAGCACAGATCATGCCACTACATCTTTGCATCGATGCTATTTCTCGGATGTGTCTCGCCCGGGCCTCCGGGCACACTGATATGCTGCCTGCAGATCGCCGATTGGAAGGACAATTCCCGACTTTTGACTTGCCACATCCGGCAGCCCGCCTGTCTCTACGCTTCTCGATGGCGCGGTCCCAGGAAGACATGGATTTGACCCCTCCTGATAACATTCGCATCTTTACCGATAGTAGTTCTTCGGCGGATGGTACTGGTGCAGCGTTCGTGGCATATGATGGCGCCCGCGTTATTCACACTTCTAAGCTCAAACTCGCGCCATATTGCTTTGCAGCACAGGCTAAGGCATTGGCGGTTCTCAGAGCCACGGAGTGGGCGGTGGCCCATCGTTTAGATTTTCGTATATTTAGCGACTCTCGCTCGACTTTAGATGCACTTTGTTCTCGGTCTTCGACTGTCCCTTTCGTCGTGTCGACTCATTCGGCTCTCATGCGTGCGGCACAAATCGGTGTGGCAGCCTCTTATACATGGGTACAGGCACACATTGGCATTGTCGGAAACGAGCGTGTGGATGTTCTTGCCGTCGAAGCCGCTGTTCTTCGCGTTGCTCCTGCGTATGACTTAGTTCCGGTTTCCTTTGTAAAGCGTAACCTTCATATCGCTGCCGAGACAGCATGGCAGCAGCTTTACGAAGATCAGGCTTGTGTTTCTCTTAATTTACGTAAATTCCACGTGTCTTATCATCTGCCGAGTCTTCTCTTCGCCCGCGCACTTCACGATGCTCGTCAACCCCATTATTTGACACCGCAGGTTTTGACCGGTCATGGCGCATTTCGCGCTCATCTGCATCGCTTTAAGGTTGCGCCGGACAGTGATTGCTTCTGCGTGCCCGGAGTCTCACAGACTGCACCTCACATCTTGGACGATTGCCCGGCTTTTTCAACTGAGCGCCTCAGAGCCGGCTTACTGGACCCTCGTGCTAGCTTCCATATTTTGGATTAGGGTTACTAGGACTTTTTGCATATTGCAATGCAAAAGTTGGTTCGCCTCAATCGCGCGGCGTTTTGATTGTTGTGTCGCTTGCTGCGTTTGGCTAATGTCACTTGTTCTGGGGTGGAGTCACATGTTGTTGCATTGTTTTATTGTGTTATTTTCATTAAGTCGTTGCTCCAACTGTTGCATTCTGTGATCCTTGATGTTTTAATTTTCTGTTGGACTTATTCCTGTGTTGCTGCGGCCTTCCTAGGGCAGGCTGGGTGACGTGGGCCTCAGCAGATGTGTGGCAGGGCATTAGGCATCACTGTGCGAGGGATCAGCTTGCTGGCGGGGTGCTTCGGCTGTTAGCTGGCGGGCTGGTTTCTGGCATGGGGGCTGTCCTGCGCTATAACGCACTGTCTGTTGCTTGCGGCGCTGGCTTGTTGCGGTGGTGCTGCGGCAATTGTTTATTGCTGAATGTCTACTTTGTTTTTACTTTTTTTTATTTTAATTTTTTTTTTTGCAGTACAGGTCATTGATTGGCGCATATTATGCGCTGTTTCTTCTGCTGGAGATCCGTGGAGTAACTAGGCCAACTGGTTTGCAGATTGCTGTGTAGGTTCTGCCTGTCGTCGGTTTATTTTATCGTCTCCACTCGGTTCCTGTTGCTTTGTTCGTTGCAGCATTCACTGATTACGTTTTTTCTCATTTCATATTCTTTTCGATTGTGAAGTTTTTCTATTCAATCTTAGCTAAGAGGTCGGTGGGGGGCTGGAGGGATGCCTGTGTGGGTCCTGCTGGCCTCTTTCTGCCCTCGCCGTAACCCCAAATTAGTTCCCAACATATTGTTGTTAGCTTTTATATCCCACTTGTTTATGTATACCTAATGTTGTTCTTTTGGTTTACTTTGTTTCATTTTGATTAAAACCTTCTATTACACACTACACCCACCACGACACGTTGGCTGTATCCATTAGCAGCCGTGGTAACCATCAGGGTTACCATAACAGTTAAGAAAAAAAAACCTAACCTAACCTAACCTAACAAGAATGAACCTAACAATGGAAAGCAGAAAAGAAGACACCCAACTCCCCCTACGCTCGAGTGAGTAACTCATTATAGATACAGAAAATGCATCATTATACAGGAATAAATTAGGCGGATCCCAATACCCAGAATGCAGCGGATTCCAGTAGCCTTGGCCAAATCATATAAAAGGCCCAAAGTTTTCAACCATAAATCCGTCACGGACCGTCTACGGACCAGAGCTCAGGAGAGCCTTCACCAGGCTACAGAAAAAGAAACCACGGAAGCATCACTAAAGTAACAAGAGAGTTCGGTTCCCTTGAGTTTTTGCCTCGGAGGAAAACTACTGACTGCTGTTGGTGAGCATGAATCTTGTTTTGCCCTAGAATTAGTTAGATTTAGGTAAAGTGTATGAAGCTAGGTATATGTTAGGGTTACCCTTATTTATTTTTAAGTTAGGTACTTTATTTTAGTTGTTGATGTAGCTATGCTAGGCCCCGGGTCAAGAGGACCCTGACCAGAGAATCTATAAGACCTCTGGATATTTGTGTAGTGCTATCTTGCTTGCATATGTATAAATAAAAAACACTGGTTTAATGCTAAGCCCCTTAGCTGTTCCCTGCATCCCAAAAAGTAATGTTACACGGCCACTCCCGAATAGAGGTGACCTTTGCAATAAGGCGGAGTGGGTAACATTAGAAAGGTTGGAAAATTTCAAAAAAAAATATTTTTAGCTCCTATTGATGCCTATAGATTAATTATATGCAGAAATTTTTTTCCAATAAACAATTAATTCTTTTCTCCTTTAAGGTTTTAATACCCATGTGGTTAGCTGTAAGGTCTTATTTAAATCAAATTAGTTATACAGGGTAAAGTGGGCCACAACATTAAGAAGTACAGTGGGCCATGTCCCAGTATATCCCAAATAATGTTTAGGGAAAATATTTGAATGTTATCTCAATAATCATAACTTTAAAGAGAAGCCATGTTTAAATTCATTTTTTAGAGTAAAAATGATTCCCAATCACAGAAAAAAACACATTTGGGCGAGTAAGCAGTGAAAATATGAAAGCTGCATTAATTACGGTTAATTTTAATCGTTTTTGTAATTCACACATGGAATTTTAAATTGACATGCTGAATTAAACACAATCCATGTGGTTTTCTTTTTCTTATAAAATGTGTCTCAATATTGCATGGACCACTGTACCCCATGCCATGTACGCGCAACCAACTTTAATGTCTTTCAGCAAAAAAAGTAGCTCTAAAACGATGAAAAAATGTATACATATCCTGAAGGCTTGTATATTACTGCGTTATTCATTTAAAATGTTATAAGTTAAATATTTTTCTCAAAAAAATGAATTAAAAAAAAAGTATCCACTGTGACCCAGTCTCCGGTTTATATTTGATTCATCCTGGAAAAAACTTTAAACTGGCTACTTTCTTTCACAAAATGTCTTCATTTATATTATCTAGCTATTTTTGTGTCCCATCTTCACATGCCCTTGTTACTTTTAGGGGCCTAGGATCATCTGTCATAGACTCATGGATGGAAATAGACCACAAAAAATGTTAGGGGAATGTCAGAGTATGGTTTCAGTGGTCACACTGCCAGAAAACGATTTTTGGAAATTTAGCAAATTTTTACTTTCGACGAAGGTCCTATATTACATGAAACATTAATCATTGAAAACACTTAATCTCTTGTTTAACTATTAAGGTAAGTCTTGTTTGTGTTTCTTTTTGTATATAAATAGTTATTAATTAGAAATATTACATTTGCCGTGAAAGGTCGAGAAATATTCGTTAGTTTGCACATTATACCAACAGGTGGTGCATGTGCTTGGCAACTTTTTAAGCACCTAAATTCAAATTTAAATTTAGAAACTGTTGACTTACATAAAAATTAACAATTTAAATCGGTACATAAATATAACAAGCGCATATGTATATCTTAAAGAATTTGCATACATTTTTAGTTTTATTTAAACTTTTTTTGTTTAAAAATTGGGGGTGTTGCAAATTTGACCCATTCAAAGGTATAGGGCTCTATCCCCTTAAGTGAAATTTTTATTGGTCCATTGTTTTGGGCTATTTTGCAACATTTAAGGGTTTTAAGTTTTTAAGTTTACAATTTACAACATCCTACTTTAGATGGCACTGTTGCTATAAAGCACCACTTTATTACCCCTAAGGCTGAAAAAAAGTATTTGTACTTGTGGTTATAAGGCTATTTTATAATATTTTTGGGTTTTCAGATTATTTGAATTTCCCTCCAAAACCTACTTGTCCTTTCGTACTTTCTTGTCATTTCCCCATAATGCACTTTAAAAAACAACACCATGCTACCTTATTTATAAGGGAAAACCCCTTTATACTCTCTACCTTAATTCACTACACTCTTAATCATGTACCCTGTTGCACCTTCAAATTTTGAGGTACTTTTCAGGTACAATGAAAATACTTAAGGGTACAGTGAATTTTAAGGGAACATTTAAGATACATATGGAGAAGGTACATGAATTTCTATATGTATGCATGCCAAACAGAAGTAACTTGAAGTTACACTGAGTTTACTTAAATTTTGAAGGTTCATACCTTCAAATCTTCCCTCCAACTTCAAACATTTTGGTCATGTGACTAAAAGTAAACATATATCTGCAAACATTGGAAGCCATTGCTCACCTTAGTTTCTTACATTTTAACCACTTAACTGTTTTCAGCTAATATGGCATTTATAAATAATGACATTAGAGGCACTACACGTGGACAGTACACTGAAAATAATTGTGACTGTGAAGAATTCATGAGGAAAGACACAAATGATAATAATGGTTGGTGTGAATTTTGTGGGCATCCACCATCAAAGCATGCTAGAGCCAACAAAGAAATTAGATTAACAACAGAGAAAAATGATAAAGGTAAGAAATGTAAACCATTATTTCTGAATTAATTAATTGTTCTAGTTCACCCCAGAGACAAAATCTAACCTCCTGTCCTAGACTAAACAAGTATAAGGACCATTATGTCATACAGAGTCCATGACAAGTGTGCATATAGGGTCTTAGAAAATTTTTAAGCAGGTCAAAGGAGACAGTTTAATGAACTTAGGACTGTAGCATGGGTTAAAATGTGGCAAAGGTTACTTATATATTTGGTAAGGGGGAAAAAACCAAAGGGCACTTAAGCACTAAGTAAGGGCAAAATCAGTGAAATAGTATTTATACTCTTAGTAAGGGTATATGGGAACTACACACAATGAAATCAATTAATGGGTCTAAGTGGCAATGAAGGCTTCCCTATTGTACTTTGGGTATAATATAAAAACTGGAGTCCATACATTTTCAAATATTACATCATGAAAATATTTGTATGCAATAAGATTGCATAGTTATTTAAACTGTTACTGATTACATTATTTGTGTTAAGTTAGTATTTTTACAGTATTTTATACTAAGTCTGTTTTCACCTTTATAGTTATTGCAATTTCAGCATCCAGTTTTAATAGTGAACAACCCATTGAAGAGTCTACTGTAGTAGATGTGCTATTCACTCAAGATCAACATTTGCATGAGGCTCCAGTTAGTATTGTGGAGATCATTCCATCAGTTGAAGATAATAACTGTGTAAGACATAAATGCTCCTTGTGCCTATTCAATACAATTAGCTTATGGGCATTTAAAGTCCACCAAAAAATGCCACCATGGACAACAACACATATTTGAATGTGCCAATTGCAGGAAGATATTCCATTGCTTTTCAAGATATTCTCAACATTTATTGGCTAATTGTTGCATTTCTCATCAGGCTTCACAATCAACAAATTTGTGTGAGCCTTCAGGTTCCTCTGAATTAACAAAAAATCAAATTCATAAAGATCAAACTGACCAAAATACCAATCACACATCCAACTCAGGCACTGGTGATGACTCCTTAATTAGCAATATTTGTCAGCTCATGGAAGGAAAACAGGGCAACAAAATCATTAATTACTGACGTTGTTTGGCAAGCACACAGTATTGTTAAACAAAAAGGGGCAGATTTGGATGTGTCAAGATTTACCTCTGATAGGAAACGGAAGAAATTTTATGAGAGCAGTGGTGTCTATGCAGCCCCAGTAAAAGTTCAAATTGACCAAAGTTATGGCTATTATATTCCATTAACAAAATTAATTGAAAATTTACTGAAGAATGAACTTTTATAAATGCTTTTCATCCATTTACAAATCACGTAATGATGGAATACTTAGGGACTTTTGAGATAGCTTACGATTTCAAAATCATCCTTTTGTAAAATTTTTTTTTTCAAATTCAATGTACATGCGCTATTGTACAATGATGAGGTTGAATTGGCCATTCCACTAGGAATGAATCGTAGTGGCAAAGGAAAACTTTGTTTTTTCTATGTGGTGTTCTTGAACATTCCTGTGCACTTAAGATCACAATTACAGCATATACATTTATTAGCTGTTGCAGAAGCTTCCACTGTTAAACGAAGCAATGCAAAAGAGATTTCATTAGCTGATTTTTTGAAAACTCTAAAAGGATTATCCAGTGATGAAGGAATTGTGTTGAACACGAATAATGGGCAGAACATATTTCATGGTTGTCTTTTAGTTTATGCAGGTGATGCCCTAGCCTGTCATAATATTTCGAGTTTTAAGGAAAGTTTCAGTACAATAGTAAAAATGCAGTGCCGTACATGCAAGACTTTAAGTATTGATGTTCCAGGGGCGATTCATTCGTACAAGCTTCGTGGTGTTATGAATGGCAGTTGAATTTAAATAAGGGGAAATGCATAATGATGAGTTTCTCTTGTAAACGGAATAGAATTCAACTTGCTATTGTTGATACTGTCAAGAATTTTGGGGTTTATATTACTAGATCTCTCTTGGAAACAACATTTAACAGAAATTGTTGTTATAGCGAACCAGAGGCTTAGATTTATTCAACGCGTTTCTAGAAGGTGAGGAAAGTGTAAGGGAAACTAGCTACGCAACTCTGGTTCACCCTATGTTGGAATATTGCACCCCTATTTGAAACCCTCACAGGATGGTTCATATTCAGGATATAGAGATGGTTGAGCATAGGGCAGCCAAATTTGTTAAAGGTGATTACCAACATTCCACGAGTGGGACTGAAATGATCCACTCTAAATTGGGACACATTGAAGGCCAGGCGCGAAAAGTTATTTATGGGATTTTTCAGACATTTTAATCTTTCTATTAATTCAAATCTTGTTTCTCACATCTTAACGACTAACGACCACTGTATAAGTAGACATAATCGCTCCAATGCTTTGTCTGAGCTTTGAGCCAAGACGGATGCTTTCTATTGGTCCTTCTTTTTGCATGCGATTAGGCAATGAAAGCCTTCCTGGCAAAATGTGTACGTTTTTTTCGGCTTTTTATTTAACTTTTGGACGATTTCCACGATCACCTCATGATAACATTTTGCTTTTCAATGAATATTGTTCTGACAATATTTTTCGGAAACATTCGATTACTGAATTTCTTCAGGAACTTTCATCAACTCTGATGGAAGCAAAATCAAAATTAGAACATGCACAGGATTTACGACGTGCCTTTCATAATCGTGACACTGAAATTCCAAATTTCCAAATTGATGATAAAGTTTTGATAAAAATCCGTCCGTTGAGTAACGCTTCCAAAGGAATAACTTCAAAATTTGAACCCAAACGTGATGGGGTTTTCGAAATTATGGCGGTAATAGGCCCAACAACATTTGAAGTATCTAATACCATTCACGGAAACTATCAAGGAATTCATAATTCAAAAGACTTAATTTTACTAGATTTCTCGGAAGAGAACATTCAAAAATTAGTACCGAAAATTTCGACTGTCCCTCGGGGCAGGCCGCGGAAATTTCCAACGGTGGAAATTCGAGACGACAATTCAGCAGTTGAATTCCCCCAAGGCAATAAAACATCTGGGCGAACATCAAAGGAGTCATCTCCCGCGATAAGAGGTGCGCCGTCCGAAGAAGAAAATGAAAATGACGATTCGTTACGCATCGTAAAAGCCAAAAGTAAACAATTCTCGGAACAACTTTCTAACAAGTTGCCTTTTCGACAATTTCCAACGAAAATTCATTTTCGCAACCATCGACTTCAAAAATTATTCAAAAAACCACTAAAAGTGGCAGGATTTCCAAGTTGCCTTCAAAATATCAACTTGTCATCATGCATAATTTGGAAGATGCAATGGCAAAATGTTTACAAAACTTTGGTGTGGAAGTAGTTTTGAAATTCTGGGAGTTTGTGCGTGAATACGCCATTCAAAAATTGTTATTTAACCCGGATGAACTCAACGTATGATCACAAATGATGTCTCAACGTACGCAACAACAGAACATTTTGAGGAACTTAGGAAACTGCCCATGCTTTGGTGGATTTCGGATATAATAGAGAAATTGCGCATATTTATCCGCAAATTTTAAATCCAGATTTCTACAATAGTGGAGAAATTGAATCGGATAATGACTTGCTTATTGAATTCATGGGCTCGTTTACACTTCCGACACACCCTGTATCGTCATGTTTGCTCGAAGGGGAAGAGAAATATGAGCCCTCACCTGGGCCATAAATAACCGATTTTCAACTTGTCAATGAAGAGGCTCAACCGCTCAACCTAACCTAACCTAACCTAAGTAAACACAAATTAATTGGACCTTCTTCGATCATGTGATCACTCCCCCTTGGTCCTAGAAGAGTATAAAAGGAGGACTTACTTCATTGACAGTTGCCACTTCTAAATTTTTCTTTGAACTATTCACTTCGTGAGCAGGATAAATTTTTAAAGTTAAATTTTCGAATAATTTTCGCTATGCCTAAAGCCAAGTCTAAATCCAATGCGGATTCTTCTAAAAAGGATTTGCCTATTGAACAATCCTCAAGCGCGGTAGTTCCAGTTTCTCGAGTTCGAGATTCTCAAGTTTTGAATGAGAATATGCCCAGTACTTCTACAAATAATGCGGTTGGGCAATCTATTGCTTCCACTTCAACAGTTAGTCGAGTTAGAGATCAAACTCCTTCGGGAGCTGGACCCGTTTCACGGGCTAGATCACCTGTCCTGTCAGAGTATGATTGGCACATTGACAATTATGAAAGTCTTCAACATCAGTTAGTCAATGAGAACTGGTTCATGAATCCAGAAGAAAACACTCCAGCGTCCGTCGAAAGGCTTGCACTCCTGGAATTGCAACGCCAAAATCCAGTGTGGCATCTTCCTAAAGACCCAAAAGACGACCAGTTATGCAATCCGGAGATTGTCATTCCTCCTGGTTCTCAAGCTAATCTTGCACCTCAACTAGCGACCATAGTTGACATGTCACGGAAAATGTGGGTGGCCACATCTAAAGTATTGGAAAATTGTACGGCCCCAGCGATCGCGAGGGACGTCGATATCCCTGGTGAAACGCTGTTTCGCGCTCTAAATCACGCTACCATGGATGCTGGCTTCTTTGAAGCAAAACATAATTATTCGAAAGAAAAGTGTAGGTTAGCAGAAGTGAAACATTTGATTTGTGAACGCGAATTGTTTCACACGAGACAACAGCTTGTTGCAGCAAACAGAAATTACAGATTTAGTTAATTTCATCAAGATGAATCTTCCATCTTCATCATCCTCAGTTCCGCGTCCGTCAACGTCCCGAAGTCCAGAGCGTGAACTGTCTTGCCAGATTCAGAACTATTTGAAAGTGGCAAATGCGCTAGAACTTTTAAAACAACCTAATCTTGAACAGGTTGGTTTTGGGTCTCCAGATAAGATAATTCTAACACCTGTTAGCAAAGTTCACTCTCCGAAGGAAGTTTCACCTCCCATTTCAGTGAAACTTCTCTAGAAACAGCAACAACATCTACAAGTTTGTTGCCTTCGGTTCCAACAGCCTCAACTTCTGCTGAAGTGATTATTCCTGATCCAGAAACATCAAATGAAGTTACTTTGACCGCTTCCACGGTCGTGAATACTTCGTCGTTGAAACGTGTGGAGGATGAAGCCACACGTGTCTTAGTACACGCTCCTATGCCAGCAATCACTGTCAGATCATCAAGAGATCATAAGTCTAGAGAAAAGTCTTCTGATAAACATAGATCTGGAGAAAGGTCTAAATCTAAATCCAAACCTTCGTCGAAATCACGAAAAATGCCTGAATTGCTCCCAGCAATAAAAGAAGTTCCTGAACCCTCTATCATCTCGAGGGCACCAAATCATTCCGCATCCATTCCGAAATTGGTTGCAGAAACAGAGAAGTCGGAAATTCCGTCCACAAAATCTTCAACTTCTACTTCAGACGTTTCTACGTTATCAGTTCCTTTGCCAAGTTCTTCAGCTTCTTTAACAGTGGCAGTTCCTGTGTCTACATCAACGTTGTCAACGTCGTTGTCAGACCAAGCTAACAGTTCTGAATACAGTCCTGGTTCGCTAATAGTGGAAACCCCAGCTGTTCCCAGCTATATTTCCACAACGATGGTAACAATTACGCCATCTATTATGACTGCATCTTTGAGTCCATCGAGGTATTTCGATGACATATCCATTCCAACATGTCATGTAGTACCTACTGAACATCGACAAATTTCTTCGTCATCCAAGCATATTCAATCCCCCAGCAGAGTGGAGCATTTCCGAAACCGATATAGAAGAGATCGGGAACAACGTGGCAGATGGACATCGGACGATAACACAACACCTCCACCACCTGTACTCCGCCGTACGGCTAGAATGAGTACAGCACCACGTCCTAAATCTGACAGTTCTCGAGTTAGAACTGAGAAGAAAACTGAGAAGAAGAAGTCCCCTGCGATGTCACCTTGGTCATCTGATGACGATCTTCTGACGTCCAAACGTAAACGAGACGTCAGTAGTTCTCCTGAAGTTCTAGAACTCCATGTTTCCATGGAGGATGCAGTACACAATACTCCAGTAATCCAGGGTACACTTTCCGCACCTAAAGAGTATCATCTCATCCCAGTTTCTACAACGCCTGTAGTCAGGACTGAAGGACTACTGTCTGAAACTGTTTCTCCAGATCCTCGAACGAAGGGACATCCGTCCAAATTACGTTCTGTCGTCCAACAGGTTCCGTCTAAAGTCCCAATGAGCATTCCACCCACAGCTCAACCATCGTCACCCAAACGCCTCCAGTGGCAAATTTATTCAAACAGAATAAAAGGCCAATTTCTTCTTACTTAAGTCCTAATGCAACCCAGTGCAGAAACACGTAACGACCCAAAGAGATTACGTGACCACTGCATCCACTTTGAACTCCAGAAGCGTATTCCAGCTGCAGACGCTTTTGTATTCCCAAGATACAGAGATCGAGATTACCATGCCTGGGACCGTCTCCGTATGTTTCCGCGTCCTGGTGGAGGCCGCGAGTGCTGCTATTGGTGTGCTGATAAGAAGGAAAAGCACGAAATTTGTTTCCATTGGGACGGCGCCTATCCGGTTCCTCCATGTCCACGCAAGTCTTTGACGCAGCAAAATCCAACGTGCCGTATCACTGCCTTAATTGAGGATGTCATGAATGTCATGCTAGTCCGGTTTTCGACCCCTCCAGGTCAACGGGGCGAATAGAAACTCCAAGCAACTGCCAAGAAATTATATTTTCCACATTCCATGGTGTTTAGGTGAGTGTGCGTACTTTCTGGAAATACGGATTGAACCACTTTCAAGAATGGCTTCTAGGTCATCAATTTAAAGTTTTAACTTTAACAATCACAGAAATTTTTTCCCGAAAGTATTTACAACAAGTTATGCTCTTGTCATAAAACATGTCAATGAATTTCTGGAATTTGGCACTCTTATCTCAGAGGTTTATCATTTTGAGTACATGGCTGTATCCATGCAGTTCTTTATATGAACATAATATTTGCTACAAAAATTTAAAAAGTTAGTTTTCTCGAATAATTTTAAGATAAAGTTCGTTTCATTGACGATTAAACGAATTATGACTAAAACATTTGGGATCAATGATATCTTCTTTCTTTGGAAAGAACGCACTTTCACTTTTCACGAATTGGTATTTTGTAAGGTCTCCAGAGTGAACCTCCCTTGTTGGTTTTTCATTCCCAAAATCATAAAGTTATTTTCAAGATTTGTAAATCGAACTGCCTTGGCAGGTATGTTAACCTGAGATCGTTACGATTAGAACATTTTGTGGCATTTCATGCATTTTTATGTACATCTACCAGTGTATTCATCCCATTCTGAAAATAGTATTACCATACTTTACAATACTATTTAGGGGGATATGGCGGAACACACCTGGTGATGAGTAGGCTCATTCGAAAGCCTGTAATCAGGAGTGTACGAGGGCACTTTTTGTTGGGGATTCTTGACCATTTGAAAGGTCATTTCATTTACAGATGTATTTTAGTCGATAACCCTAAAACTTTAAATTGATATTAAGCTATTCTTAGCATAACAGGGGATTCTTGAGGGGTTTAACCACCTCCCCCTTTTTAGGTAAACAAGCCTTGGTTTGTTTACCTTTTTACCGATCACGTAAGTGCTCCTCCCTGTCTACTCGGAGAGCCAATACGGGGGCAACGAGTAATGTTTGCTAAGGGCACGATTGGATC
>JAQGAE010003837.1:0-13829 GCA_034696685.1 Julus scandinavius
TCGTGCTGCACGTGCTGGCAGCATGTGCAAATTAACGGACATTTTTCAAACTTGTTTATTAATTTAAAAAAAATCTATTATTTAAAAGTGAAAAACGATAAATGAATGAATGACCTTGCTGATTTATATATAGCTATTTTAAACAATTTTTATTTTTATTTAATCTCTTTTTGTTTGGCTTTGAGTGTCGTTTCAAATTTACCCATTGAAAAGGATAGGTTTTCTAACCCCGTTAAGCGGATTTCGATAGGACTTTTTCAGCTAGTTTGAGATTTTCACTCTTCAGTCATATTCTGTTGACTTACCAATATTATAAATTCCGCATATTTTAAATGACGTCTTGTGACACCTGTTTCTTTTTGTGTTTTAATTCGATCAAATTTTCATCACTAGAGGAAAATCTTAAACCGCTCTCGTTAAATAAAACAGGTGAATTTAGAGATTCCAAAATGCCCTAACTAGTATATTAGTGTGATTAATAAACATATTTATGTAAATCTATATATGATTACATTAGACAAACCTATTTCAGAATTCCAAAAAAAAACACCAATTACTGGCCTAAAGTATCCACATTTTATTACAGTAGGGGAGGGTGGGTAGGAATGGGACACAGAAGAAACGGGGCATCGCCAATATTTTAAAATTAGAAAGTGTAAAAAGATTGACACTTGTGCGACTACATGGCACTCGTGTTCCCGCATTTGTTTGCGTAAAATAGTGGCCTTCTGATGAAACGCAAGAATATGGAAAGTAAAAGCGTGATTTCACTTCCAAAAAGTACATTTTTACTTCAAATATTAAACTATTTTAAAAGTATTATTTATAGAGGAAACGTTTTCAAATTAAGTACATTAATAGCAGTTAGGATGGTTATGTTGTTATTAGATGTTTTGCCCCAATCTACCAGGTTGTTAGGACACTATGGAGAGTAGTTTAATTTCAATTACATATTTGTCTTATTTTAGTAATAAGAAAATAATTTCAACCTTGTGCGCAATATTCATTATAGTATAAAGTAAATTTGTGAATAAAAATTTTTGTTTTATAGTTTGCATATTATTTTAAAAATAAAAAGGTGAAAAATGACCCATTCCTACCCACTCTCCCCTATATCTGTGGCCGATACCTGATCCTAAGATGCGGTGTTCGCTCCTTGGTCGAGGTCGGTGGAATTTTTACGAATGGGAGAAATTTCCTAAGTGGCGGCTCTTTTGGATGAGTTTAAACTAATTTCCAGTGTTGATTGTTGCATGTTAAAGACCCTTCAATAGGGGGTGGAAGTCCTCCTCATTGGCAAAATTCCCAGGTAGGTGATGAAGGTTCATCCCCTGGTCTTGGTGTTTCTCCTTAGTTGCAGAAATTTGCCACCTTAAAAATCAACAAACACACAGTATAGCTGCGACCTCCTGAACTCCTATTGTTCTTTATCCTTAGTTGAAGGGGGAAAACCCAGACACCACAATTTCCCATAACCAGTTTCTTCACCCTTAAGGCAATTAAAGAGAAACAACTTCATCTTATGTGTCGTTTATTGTTTTTCCTTCAGTCATTTTGTTCCTTTGACAGTTGCCTGGGACTAAGGGCTTTTATGACAAACAGATCCTTGTAAAAGTCTGTAGTCTAGGTCCTATCTGTCAAGCGAATCCGAAGACAGTATAAAATTGGAAAACAAATGAGATGTTGGATTGTTCAAGAAGCGTGTCTAGGATGTGAAATGAAATAATGGCGAGCACCTGGATTTTCAGGAAGATATGGAAAGTGATTTTTCTAACCCCAAATTGATGATATGGCGTTTTGAAAAATGTCAGGTCTTGTTGAAAACGCCGTTATTATGCAAATGTAGCCTGCGTACCAGATCACAGATAAATGCTTGTCAAATTTTGAGATTTTATGTTAATGAATTTATAGTTTGGCCAGTGATTTTTTTAAATTTGAAAAAATATATATGGATAATGACATATGCATGGTGGACCAGAAATCCTCACCACCCTACTTTTTGTCTTAAATCTTCTAGTTATAAAAATTCTTTTAATTGTGTTAAAGAGGAAGTTATGAGTGTTCTATCCACTGATGTTGTTAGATTTTAACTACGACTATATTTTGAGTGAAATCCAAATAATAACTCGCGACACCTATTACTTAGGACATTAGGAGAATGATGAGAATTGGCTGTTTGTATGAAATCAACTGTTTTCGTCTTCATTAGCAATTATTTAAACTTTTCACTGTTTTTAAGAACTGTGGGAAACTTCAAATGGAAATTCAAAGAGGTTAAGCTTTAGCAAAGTCTTAGCAAGAAGTCTAATCTTGAAGTTTTTTTTTTCTGCAAACCTTTAGCTTTTTTTAGGTTTAGCACAACTAGAGTAAGAATAAAATCCAACATGTCCCATACAGTTCGTGCTCAATGGTAAGTGCATTAAGAATTCCATCATGTTGTAAATAATTGAAGAAATAATTCGTAATGAATTATATAATTGCATTAAATGGAAGTTTTGCATCAGGCTGACAAACACCATAAAAAATGATTCAAAAGCGGCAAATCGATTCTGTGCAAAGGTCTCACTTGTATAAAACCGCATTTTATTCATTTATTGTACCATAAAATGTGGATAATTTCTGCACCAAACTCCACTGCAATTCACTAAAGCTTCACTGCAATACACTGAAGCTGCACCACAATACACTAAAACGTCACTGCAATACACCGAAGCTTCACCGCAATACACTAAGGCTTCACCGCAATACACTAAGGCTTCACTGCAATACACTAAAACTTCACTGCAATACACTGAAGCTTCACCGCAATACACTAAAACTTCACTGCATTACACTGAAGCTTCATCGAAAACACTAAAGCTTCACCGCAATACACTAAAACTTCACTGCAATACACTAAAACTTCACCGCAATACACTAAAACTTCACTGCATTACACTAAAGCTTCACCGCAATACACTAAAACTTCACTGCATTACACTAAAACTTCTCTGCAATACACTAAAACTTCACTGCATTACACCGGAGCTTCACCGCAATACACTGAAGCTTCACCGATAACACTAAAGCTTCACCGCAATACACTAAAGCTTCACTGCAATACACTTAAGCTTCACTGCAATACACTAAAGCTTTAATGCAATACACTAAAACTTCACTGCAATACACTATAGCTTCACTTCAATACACAAGATTCATCGCAATACACTAAAACTTCACTGCAATACACCAAAGCGTCACCGCAAAACACCTTAGCTATACTGCATTACCCCTAACTTCATTGCAATACCCCTAAACTTCACCGCTATACACCTAAGCTTTACCGGAATTCCCCTAAGCTTTACTGCAATACCCCTAACTTTACTGCAATACCCTAAGGTTCACCACAATACACAATTTTGAAAGCGTAAACTCCAGGAAAGGTGTTTTAGGTATTTTTGGTTTAAGAAATAAAAAGCTTCTTCTAGACCGCTCTCCATAGTTTCCCTCATTTCTCAATTTCCGAATTATTTTTCAGTGCACATTTTGTACTCTGCATATCCATCAAACATCCACTTTAAGACTGTCATGACACTGTCATCTAAACCAAACCACGTGTCCAAATCTGGCATCACATTTTGCATAATCATGTCCATATTTCATTGGGCCGCGGGGATGCAGAACTAAATGTAGCATGCTTTTCTGAAGCAGTCAAACAAATTTTTTTGCCAAAATCTGAAATATTGCTTTTTGTCTTTTTCTCTCTCCTCGTTGTTCTTGCCTCTTTGCATAAACCAGACCGTATTTCATTCCGGGTGGAAAAACAGCGGAAACTTCAGTCAAATGCCAACAGGCTTATGGGCAATAAATGGCTAGAGACAGAAGAGAATGCAAGCATAGGCACATAGGCCCATATTCATCCCCAAAGATTTTAAGTGAAATATTTCACTTTCTATCGCGCTTGACGCTATTGGATTTCCTGACCTCCAATTCCTCACCCAACCAATTTCATCAGTTTCAAGAAATGGGATTTAAACATATAGAGTACATTCGTTTAAGAGTGATTTTATTCTCCAAAAGTGCCTTTGGTGCACCATTACGCATAAATAATGACTTCGAACATCATTTAACGATGCTGGAAAGTGCACAGATTGGTTGAAATTATCACTGTGGTGAAACGCTTTTTTTACTAAAGTTTACAATTATTCGTTTTTTAGCTGAGATGTGAATATATTTAAACAATGTTTCAAGAAGAGATTTAAGCATGAATTTTTAACACTACATTAGAGCTTCACTGCAATACACAAGAGCTTCACTGCAATACACAAGAGCTTCACTGCAAAACACAAGAGCTTCACTGCAATACACTAGAGCTTCACTGCAATACACATGAGCTTCACTGCAATACACATGAGCTTCACTGCAATACACAAGAACTTCACTGCAATACAGATAATTTTTGCTGAATCACACAAGCGATACATTAAGCATCAAAAGCCTTTTATTGCAATTTTATAAAAAGTTGTAAAAATAAGATTATGAATCATATCAGAGGTTATAAATGAATACTTGTATAAAATCATTTGCATATTTAAAAATAAGATATTAATGAGATTTTTTAATAAAAATGAAAAGTAGTTTTTCATTAATTTTTTTAACTTTTCAGTAATTCTTTAGCAATTAAATCAGTAGTTTGCATTGATCATTCAAGGATTATGATTGATTTGTGTCAAACTATTTGTATTTTTAAAAAGTTGATTTTCATGAGGTTTTTTTCAGAATAACATGCAGCATATTGTTTTCAAAACCAATTTGATACATTATTTTTAAATTTTCAAAAACAAGATGATGAATTATATCATTAATTAAATTCATAATCGATTTTTTTACAAATATTGCGGGATCTGTTTTATCAAAGATGGTGCTGTTATAAGAAAAAGAAATGATATTTTGTATTTGTATTTTTGGAGATATTGAAACAGATTCTGTTGCCATTTTTGTAAATCTCAGAAATATGTCGAAGACGGATTTGTGCATTTGATGAAATATATTCTTGATTATTTTACTATTGATCGAAAGAAAAGTGCGGCACGTAAAGATAAAATATCCATTTTGCTGCACAACACGGTATTATACCCTGCTATTGATGTCTACAGAGGCTGTTTCCATTAGTGGGATGGTCCTACTCTTCCGCATGTTGATAATATTCCAACTGCATAATTAGCCAAAATTAATAAAATGTACTTTCATCGACCCACGCAAATTGACACATGCTTTACCAAAAATTTCTTTCTATATACTCGTTATAAAGAGGCAAAAAATTGAGGAAATGAAAGCATTGTTACATATTGTGTTTAGACTGGGCGGTCGTATGTCTAAGTTAGTGAATATAGCAACCCAGAAGTTAAAATGCATTTCCTTCTAATAAGCATTCAAAGCACCCCATTAGTTGAATCCCAATCGAGTTCGTTAACCCGACAATGGTTCATTATATACTCCTTGATTGTTTAAAAATAACGAAAAGACGGCACATTCACTTTCGAGTGCGAGTTTGCGCGCTATGCGGCATAATTTTCTAATAAAAATGGTTGAATAACTATGGAAGACCCGGCTTAAGAGTCTGTTTGTTGCCAACGAAGGCGAGTACATGTACTTGCAGTAGTCGCCGACGCTGTCGGTCGAGGGGGTTGCACGCTTGCCTCTCATACCTAAGGTGCGAGGTTCACTCCCTGGTCGAAGTCGGTGGGTATTTTTACAGATGAGAGAAACTTCCTAAGTGGCATCTCTTTCCTATGAGATTTTAAACTGAGGCAGTGTGTAGGTTGTTGCACGTTAAAGACCCCTCAAAGAGGGGGAAAGTCCCACTTACAGTCAAGATTTCCAGGTGTGATAAAGGCTCTTCCACTGGCACCTCTTGTGTTGAGAAAGGGAAAGTAGGTGGCTGCCTTGAGGGCTGACCTCAAAGGGGCGCAGCTGCTTTGTGGAAACCTGATATATTAAGTGTGGAGGCAGGAAGTGCCTGTGTCTCAAGACCCTAGCAGATTAAATTTTCTTCTAATCAGGGATTGACACAATTACCTCCATTAATGCTTGATCAGTTTCAAACCATACATCCTGTAGTACAACAGCTGACCAGGACTTTAAAGAGGCACAGGACAAAAAAATGCGTGGGTAGAGGAGGAGGAAAGGTTGCTTCCTGTGGATCCCTCATTAAATTATCTCGCCCAAACGAAATAAGGATTATTGTATCCAAAGCTCCCATAATTTTTATTAATAAGCAGTAAGACATGTAATTCTCGAGTGTTTTAGGATTATTTTCCAAGTAAAAAATCACAAACGTCCAATTCATTTGTGATAAATGTGCGAAAATTTGACATTATATTTAATGTAAACGCGTAAATTTACTGTCCAAGACATCACGATAAATTTTTCCCCTAAAATATTCTTTAGATCGGTGGACACAAACAAATTTGCATCATCATTGTCAAAATTTCTAAATTGTTCAGGGAAGAAGAGTTTTTATCAGGAGCAATAATAAAAAAAATAATGTAATACATTTTTATCAAATTCTCCAAAAATAGTTAAATTTTACTGTATTTATTATAAAACTACTGATATCAGTAAATATTGATACTGTTTTGAATACTTGTTATCGATATTTTAACCGATACTGCCATTTCTACTTTAGACCAGTTCTATTTAATACTTCAAATCATTTATGTAGCATATATTTTAAATCATATTCTGAATTTTTATTAAACAGCAAATATAAAATCTTCAAACATGACTAGTACTTATCAATCATAAAAAAAGGAGTAAATGAGGAAAACTCAATTTTATTTTTTTAGGAAAACAATAAAAAATATAAGAAATATATAATATTAAAAACAAATACAAATAATAAAAATATTAATCTTAAAATATATATTTAATATCAGTTATTTTTTAAATATCTTTACACTAATCTAAATACTGAATCTTAATAAGTTGGCCTACTATTTTAATATTGAATGATGATTACATGTACCAAACTATAAAATTGGTTCTAGTCTTATTATTAATGCATAAATTCCATGTATGACAAGATCAAAATAGTATCATGACGATGCAAGATGACGATTATTATAAAAAAGTACTCTGTAGTTTTTTTACTGCTTTCATTTTGTGTTGTTGGAATCTGTCCAAATTATTAATTCTAAATTTAGAAGTTTATTATAAATTATTTTTGCCAACTATGATGATGATGATGATGATGATATATATAATCCATGACAAGCGGAAATGTGTCTTTTTTGTATACTTGTGCAAAATGAAGTATTTTTTGGGGGGGAGGGAAGTAGTTTATGAAAGAAGAAGTGGACATCTGTCGTCCATAAAATCTTATTAAGTAACCACATTGTAACCATGTGTGCAATAAACTAACTAGAAGACCACAAAAATCTTTTTGTGCTCTATATTTATAAATTTATCTTTTATATAAGACATTTGCACAAAAAAAGCAATGAGCAGTCAGAAAGATAAAAAGGAAATAATAAAATTCAAATCTGGATTGAAATTTTATGGCATTCGTTCCGGCATTATCCGCCAGATGGCTATTGTTTAGGAGAAGTCATTTCTGGCTCACTTAAAGTGAATCACAACCCTATCACTTTCAATGGGCGAAATTTTGAAACACAATCACAGCCAAATAAAAAGAGATTAAATAAAAATAAAAATTGTTTAAAATAGCTTGATAAATCAGCAAGCGCATGATGATGTCGTTTTTCACTTTGAAATGGTAGATTTTAAAAAAATTAATAAACAAGTTTGAAAAATGTCCATTAATTTGCATTCTCATGCTTCCACCTACTGGCAGAATGTGCAAATTATGCTTTTAAACAGGATATGCGTTTAGACAAGTTAGTATATATATATATAGTCTGGTCCCAAATTCGGTACAGAAACATTTTATGCTTTTAGAGAGTTTATTCATTTACAGAGGATGCATTTAGACAAGTTAGTAGATACGTATATAGTAGGGTCCCAAATTCGGTACAGAAACATTTTATGCTTTTAGAGAGTTTATTTATTTACAGAGGATGCATTTAGACAGTTTGTATTGTACATAAAAAACTGGTGATAAACTAGAATTGTAATGGTAATACAATTTGTTTTAAAACTCTATAAAGAAAAAACTCGTTATTACATAGAAATGAAATGGTAATAAAATGGTTACAAACTGTTTGTTTTTGTTTTCAACACTATACAGTAATAAAATAGTAATAAAGTGGTAATAAACCTCAAATAGTACTTTAACCAGTCTCTGTTTACCTTTCAGACATTGTGCCCAACAAACTGGCATAATAAGAGAACTTCAACCCCAAAAACAAGTTCAACTTTTACCTTCAATTAGTCAAGGTCACCAGGATCACTTTATGCCAATTAGGAAACAGGATTTGGACCACCCAGGGACAAATTGGCAATTGAACTTACATTGCTTGCATGCTTGGCATGCTGCCAATTGAGGTCACCACCTGGGGTGAGCCACTTAAATTTTCCTGGGAATGGAAAAGACAATTAAAAAGGAGAAAGGAAAAGGAATAGAGAACGAAAAAGGATTTGGACAAAAGGCAAAGGATTTGGACAAAAGGAAAAGGGAAAATAGAAAAGACAAAGGAGAAGGAATTGGACAACAGGATAAGACAAGGACAAGTGATAAAGGACCAAAGCGAGGATTTCCATGAGCTTGATGGAGGACTTTCATAGAAATGGTGAGTTGGTTTTCATAAAACCCATGATTTTGATTATTTTCGGTTATATCTGCTGTGTTGTGATGCAGATTGCGAATAGAAGGAATGATCACGACACTAGGCCTACATTTTGTTGAATGCATTTATTGCAATCTTTTGCTCACCTATGCATTTTTTAAATATTAATAATAAGTTTTTTGTAGTGCAAATTTAATTGCAGTTCTTCAAAAAAACTGCAGTACTCCTACACCGCCTTTTTTAATTATAGCGCTTATTCATTTTACAGCCCAAAAATGTTTCGTAATACGGCCAAAATAAATGCTGTAATTAAAAAAGGTGGCCAAGAAATGTGATAAATTACTCCAATTTGCACAAACAAGGTCAGATTTGGCAAAAATAAAACAACTTGTGGTTTTCAATCGTTTAAGAAGGGAAAAAATGAAAATCTCAATTCAGAAGGAATTGATTCGTTATACGGCTTTTTGCTTTAGGGCTGACTTTTCCAGAACGTATCTAGGCCGGAAAGCGAGGTATGGGTGTATTTTGTTACACTTAAACTCAAAAAAATGGCAATTAAAGCACAAGTAATAAGAAAAAGTGCAGTTTTAATTCATAGATGCACTTTTGAAAACTGCAAAGTTATTGTTGAGATTTTTTTTCTATATTATCTTGGAGAAAACACTGTTTTGAGTAGTAAAAACTTTTTTACCTATTAATACAAAATGTATAAAATTATGTTTATTGCACCCTTAACATATATAATTTCTTTGTCTAAATGCAGGTATTGAGTTTAATTTTATTATATATTTACGGATCGCTTCATCGAATAACTTAATCAAAGATTGAACGAATAAAGAATAATTGAGACCAAAATTTTGGTGTTATTGATAAAACTGATTCAATGCCATATGAATCTGAAGAATATATTATTAAAATAATTTTTAATGCAAAAACTGCCACGGCTATCCGTATTACGCGGGTTTTCGGTTAATCGTGGTACGTTCGGTCGCACGTTAGCTCGGATAATCGACTTTCATCCGTATGAAGAAGACGTTTGTAATAACGTACAGCACATGATGTATAACTTCAAACTTGTAATGAAAGAAAAGCTGGTGAAAATACATTATTCGTAAAATGTAGACGGGGAGGATTTTTACGGCAAGTCTTGCGCAGAAGGCCCCAAATGCCTATTTCCATGTGGTAAACTATGCACATCTACTGAGCCTAGAAAATGTTGTTGCAAGATAGCAGGATTTGGCAAGGCGTATTGAAATTTCATTTCCATAATGCACACCAGTGGACAAACAACAGTAGCAATAAGGGCTTGTTCGATTCCTTGACATACTTTGGGCGGATCTACGGAGGCAAATTGCCATCATCGACCTTAGCAACATATATAGCATTTCCTCGTGGAAAAACGTTGAACACTCAATTGCAATGAAATTGTACACCTTAAATAGGTGGTGAAAGGGATATCACCTTCAGAAATCTTGTTTAGTAGCTGATTTTGCTTTTTTCCAGGGTAATCGCTTGGAATTGCAGCGAAAGAGGTGGACTGAAAGCATGTTAAATACTCCCATTTTAGAAACTGCGAATAAGTTTTATGTCAAAACTTTGATACTTATACCCAGTCACAACTATAAGCATATTATTTACTAATAGCTGATGTACTGCACTTGAATAAGAATTTGGAGGATGGTGGACCGTGGACATAGATTTATTTTGATGGAAATTACAAACAAAGGATGCATACGTATAAAAATGCAAAAAAAAATATAACTTGGAAAAGCAATTTGCTGTATCGGTCAAAATTTCAATACCAACTATTGAAATCTGTCATAAAACAAGGTATCGATACTGACCGAAGTATCGGAAGAAAGTGTCGATACTTAAAGATTTCAGTAGTTTGCGGTAAGTAGGTTAAAATTTGCAAATTTTGGTAGAATTTCATAAAAAAGTCTTTCATTGTTGCTGCTGATTTAAATTCAGTTTTGGCATTTTCATTCAAAATTATCATTAAAAAACAATTTTTGGAAACACTAAAAATTATACCAGAACAAAATACCTCATATCAATTCATGTATACTACACATTAAATTTTGCTGAATAAAAACATGCGATTCACACATTTTTATTAGCACAAAATACCAATAAGTTTATAATTTAAATATTGAGTTACATGATATAATTTTTCGATTAATTACATTTTAATTAATACCAATTTAGTACACATATGACTTTCAAACACATCATAGCAGACAAAAAGCTGATAACGCAAAAAGGGGATTCTCCCTGTCGAATAAGGAAATTAACCTGTTGAGAGGCTACAAATCCTGCATTACTTCAACACAACACTGCACAACACTTGACCACACTTTCTGAACCCTTCCGATACTTTTTATCGATACTCGTATTCAAGTATTGATATGGGTAGAATATCGAAAGCAAAATAGCGATTACTAAAATACAAGGTATCAAAACAAAAATATCAGTAGTTTCTTGCATATTAATGTAGCTACAGGGTGGGGCAATAAAAAGTAAGCCAACTTTATAAAAATCCTAAAATGGTTATTTGTTAATGAAATTTATTGAAAATTTGTACTTGTGCACTGTAATTTTTCGCTTTACGCGAAAAACTTATCGCGGTTATTTCTTCTTCAGCGAACGCAATTTTGAAAGACAAATTCAATTGATTACGTGATTAAAAAAGAATGTGAACGAAGTCAATTCAAAAGTAAAGAGAAAAACAATATTTGTACAAATTTTCACTAAATTCCATTAACAAATAACTTTTTTATGATTTTTATAAAGTTGGCTTACTTTTTGTATATTATGTGTTGAATAGTGTTGTCTGAAGGAACAGTCATTTGAAAGATTTATTTGAATAAAGTGCAGTAAATTTTCTTCTGGGAATGGTGACCTCTGCCTCTGAGGTTAATGTTCATGTGGCTGTCTGGGACCCCTTGCAAGAATAGCAGCAACCCCAGTTGAAGTGAAGCCTAACTTGACGGGAGTTACCTGCATGGCAACGATCAGATAACAATTATGGTTGAAAGAATAGCCTGTAGTTATGCAACAGCTACATAAATATAACATTTGGACAAATTTTAAGTGCATAAACTACATGTGTACAAACAAATATGGCATATAGAAATTTAACCTCTCGTTAGTTACGGATTGCTCTCGAATCCTTTCTAAAATATTGACTGCATCAATAATTAAGGCTGAGAAAATATTCTGTTGTTATGCGACAACTATGCAAACAGGACCGGCACTGCCATATATGCAAAGTTGCAAACTAGGCGGCCTCTTCGAGCACAGACCTCAAAAGGGTGCCTTGAGGAATTAAGCCCTTATATGGTTAGAGAGCAACAGGAAGTGATTCTTTCCCGAGGCAATATGGGAAGCTATTCTCTTCCCTTGCATTCCATAGTACAACAGATGACCAGAACAAAAGAGCACAGGCCTAAGACTTCAAAGAGGTGCAGCTCAAAACAAGCCAGGATGGAGGGGAAGGAGAGGTGGTCGCTTTTGTGTCTCACATGGCCAAACTAACCCTGCCAAAATTGAACTTTAGAAAAACTCTACTTTTGAAGTGAAACTGCAGTTTGGACGAAATACAGTGGAACCCCGATTTTACGTTTCTCATAGGACCAGCGATAAAAAAACGTACGAAACGGGAAAACGTTAAATCGGGATTACAAATAATATAGGCAATTTCCACGAACCAGCATAAAATGACGTAGGAAGCGGGATAACGTACGAAACGGACAACGTAAAATCGGGGTTCCACTGTATATGCAAAAAAACTAAAGAACAAGTTAAGTTTTTCTTTAGTTCATTTTTGCCCAAAATGAACTAAAGAAAAATTTATGAAACGCTTAAGAAAAACTCAACATTTGAAGTGAAACTGCAGAAAAACTGCAGTTTGGACGAAATCTATGCAAAAAAACTGAAGAAAAACTAAAGAATAACGTTTTTTAAAGCTTTTCTTAAGTTCATTTTTGTCAGGGATATGAGGACCATTGTTTATGCTTCCAAAACTCCTGTTTAGCAGGAATGGTTGAAGTACATATAATTCCCATGAGAATTTTACGATTATTTTCCAAGTAAAAAAATCACGGTTGTGAACTAATTGCCAAAATTTGCACTTCTTGCTAGTTACAGTTAGACTGTTAAACACTTACTAAAATGTTGGGTCCTCATCATAAATTCATCGATTTAAAGGTTTTTTCTTAACGCGAGTCCTGACCATTCAAATCTAAGCCTTCTGTGTAACTTCCCAAAGGTTGACTGATTTCAGATATTCAACCCCCTTGCGTTTGCATGCCACAAGCCCATTTCATTTTCTTGTTTCTGTGTTGGCTGTTTGACAGCTCCTTTCAATGCATCACCCTCATAGTCATTTCATCATTTATCATCTATTAAAGCAGGTGACAACAGCTTATAGCGCCTCATTCTGTTCTCAAAGAGCACAAGAGTTCACAATTGAACCAAAACTGTGCAACAAGGCAGATTCTCAAAGATCTTTACATCAAAGTATAAAAATATGGAAGCTGGGGTAGAAGGGTAAACATGCTATGAAGAAGTGAGATGAGGACACTATGAAGCTCAGCTAGTCTCACCAGAAGATTGTTGATGTTTGGGGTTCGATTGGGTATGGGGGAGGTATGAAGATAAATAAAGGAGATTCTTGCATTAAGGACATACTGAATTTTATAGAAGGTTTCCAGGAAATGATAATGCCAAATTTAACAATCTGGAAGAGTCAAAGATAAGGTTGCCTTGTGTAAAAACATGGACTGTGGGCCATGTATAAACCATACATAGCCAAGATGGACCATATAAAGCTACTAATTGGTCTTATATGGGTCAGTTAGCCATCATTGAGCCATATTACCCATAGTGAAAACATGCATGGGCCATATTGGGCCATATTTAGCCATGCATGGGCCATATTTAGCCATGCATGGGCCATGTGTAAACCATGCATAGCCAAGATGAACCACATTAAACAAATGGGCCATATATGGATCAGAGTTAACCATCATTGAACCATATTACCCTTAGTGAAAACATGCATGGGCCATATTTAGCCATGCATGGGCCATGTGTAAACCA
>JAQGAE010003838.1:0-13828 GCA_034696685.1 Julus scandinavius
ATGTTTTATAATTACACCTAGAATAAAAATCCAATTGCGAGTTGAATAATTACTTTTCAAGAACAAAAACTTTAACTACAGATATTTTCTTCTATACTTGTGTCAGATCGCAGAAATTTTGGTAAATGAAAGAGTGCTGCATACAGCTTCTTGGCAAATCAAAAGCATTGGGTTGCTGATAAAACCGGATTTTATAAACACGTTGTACCACTGTGCCCCATGTACCACTGTGCCCCGGTCTCCCTACTATTAAAATATGTATCACTGTTAAAAGCTGAAAAAGATACTTTCGGTGCACATTGTTTGAAATATTATATGGATAGTTGTTCCAAACATATACAAGTTACTACACCAAAGTTTTAAAAAAAGTACAAACTTTCAATAAAATTATTTTTAAAAAATAACTTAAAATAACAAACCCAGAATCTGGATCTTGAAAACTAAGAATAAAACACTTTATTTGATAAACTTAGTCTTTCAATACTGAAATATTTTAAACACTATCGTATAATTTTAAAAAATATTACAAATTTTCTAAATTTAATAGTAAAAAATGATTTTATGGATATAAACACCTTTAAAAACGAAAAGGAACATTGAACGAAAATGCCATGAAAGCTCCTTGATAATTCCATGAAAATTTCTTTAAAATTCCATGAAAACTCCTTGATAATTTCATGAAAATCACCATCATTATTGATGGAAATTGACCCTCTGGTTTAAAAGGATAGAATTTAACTTCAAATACTTCCATTTATACATTTATAAAGTAAAATATATTTTTAAACAGTGAAGATTTGCTGTTCGATTCAAAGGATTAAGTAGAGGTTGAAGCGCCGTAATCAATTGTAAAATTATGTAGGTTTACAAAAGCTAGTTTCAGTATAAGAAACTGGAACAAATTAAAACCTGAAAGCTCTGGTCGTCTACTCTAAAACTTATTCAAAGTTGACCCACAAAACGTGTTATGCATGAAGAATATTAAAGAAAACAAGAAAGGCAATTGTTCGTGAATTTTCCACCAGAGGGCGTAATTCAACAACTAACCAAACTACTTGTTTTGAATTCATAAACTAAAAACATCAACATCTTGACCCAAATACATTTGATAAAAAAAATCCATAAAAATGCAATAGCAACAATGAAAAAACGAAAATATTACCTCCAATTTTGATATTTTAAAATTATCACAACCTTGAATTTTACTTTCAAAATAAAGTCACAAAAACAGAAATTATGAAAAATACAAGTTTTGAAACTACCTTCTGGAAATGTTTTATAACTTTTCACTCATTATTTATTTTATAATTGATTCACTAACAATTTATTACGAATTCAAACTGATCAAGAAATTTATTTGGTAATGGGATATAAAAATGTGAAATTTCAATCAAAATATGTTGAAAATTGCCTTAGGTGAGTCATAAAAAAGTAGAACCCAATAAAAAAAATCACAACTTCGTGAAAAATGCTTCGATTTAAATGAAATTTGGCACTTGCATAGAACAATAGTGTAGGAACAAAATTAAATTATAAAATGTGGTGAAAATATTCTCCGGTGGCCTTTACACAAGCCCGGAGTCAAACGCGCCATTCTTCAATTGACGAACCGATTATACGCCGGTCGAGTTTTATTCAAGTTTTCTTAATTCGTAGTTTCGAGTCTTCGATATTATTAATCTTCGATTTGTAAACCATTTCCTAGACAACTCCCCAAATTTTTTAGCCCACTGGATTCGAGACCGGACTGTTTGGTGGCCAGTGGTTGGGTTCGATCAACTGTGGCATTTCCGGTTGCGGCAGTTCAACTGTTTCTCGAGCACGGTCGAGTTGAAAAAGGAAAAAATCCGAGATTTGTCACATGTCCGGAACATGTTTTTGTTCCTATACTATTGATCTATGTAAATGCAAAATTTTATTTAAATCGAAGTATTTTTCACGAAGTTGTGATTTTTTTTATTGGGTTCTACTTATTTATGACTCAGGGTGTCATTTTAATTTTTAAAGCATCTTCAGATTAGCAATAGATCATCGATAAGAAAGTCTAAATTTTTTAAGTGAAGATATTTTAAAAGATATCATAAAGATCAATTCTCACGAATTTTCTATCGACAGAATATAAAAATATAAAATTTTTAGGAAGTGGGAATTGCAAATAAGGAAATACAAAATCATTATTTTGAGAATAGGTATTCTCCCAGATATAATTAAATTTATTGGTGGGATATTTCCATGGCAATAAATACCTTCATTTAAATATAGAAATAAATTTGCTGATTAAAAATTTCAATGAATACTTCTTTTATACTTTATATCATCATGGGTTTGTGTTTCGTAAATATACATCTGGAATAGATAATTCTTTATGAGCTATAACTATCTTAATAAATGTTATCTTCATGGAATTACACAACCTCGTCCATCAGTGACTCATCGTGAGACATTATTCAGTGCAACTGACCCCATGAGGTCAGCATTATATATTTTTAAATTAAAATTGAGCAGGGTAATGTGTGCCAATGTAGATTAGGAATGTATAAGGAAGTTAAAAAGATAGGGACAAACTAATACCTAAGTTACATAACCAAGTACACAATAAATCAAGCTAAAATTTCATATCTGTGTTATACGTTTGTCCACTTCCTAGATACGGTTAAGTATGTAAGTTTCAAACTTCACTTTCGGATGAAATCAAAACACTCTCGACCTTTGCTTTTCAGAGATCGTAAAAGTTTTTAAAAAATTCATAAAACTTGTCTCGCAAAAATGGGTTAACAGGTAAAAATGGTATTTCACAATATCCGCAATTACCTGCATTCAGGGCTCAGCCTGACTGGCCTTATGTGGAACCTCAGTTTACGAACTTAATCCATTCCTCGACCCTGTTCGTGAACCGAAAAGCTCGTAACCCGAATCAAATTTTTCCCATTGCAATTAATGTAAATCCAAATAATGAGTTCTTTGCCCTAGAATTTTTTAAAAAAATGTTATGGCTTTATGTGTGGAAATAATACAGAAAGGAAATAAATATAAGAGTAATATTAGATGAAAGCAGTTTAATATATACATCCATGATTTCCAACATTATTGGTAACAAAGACACCCACGTGGTGTCGTCATGTTGACGTTGCTGTGAATCAACTTCATTCGCAGATTCTGTTTAAGAAATTTACTTTAACAAACGTTGTTTCCATTAGGAAAATGTGTATTATTCTACTTTATTCTGTTGTTAATTATATGATTTAAGTCTCAAATCAACGTCATCGATGGATTCTCATCCATTGCATCTGCAATTGGCGTGGAGAAAAAGAGAGACCAACTTTTGCCATATTTGCAATTAAGGCTAGATCCTTAAAACTAATATCGATTTTAATTTAAAATCTTAGAAATGCTAACATTTTTGATGTTTCTTGTATTTAGTAAAACTTACTAGTAACAAAGATGTTCTGCTGGAATTAGTAAAACTAGTGCAGAAACTCGGACCTTTGATCGGTGGCCCAGAGAAATGTGCTCGTAAACTGAAGCATCGTTCGTAAAGCGAATCAACATGTGGTGTTCGTAAACCGATTTGTTCGTAAACCGAGGTTCGACTGTATATATTGAAGGAAAATTATCCATCCTCCCACAAACTTCAGCGGCACACCAGTTCTCAGGAAAACTTTAAAAAAAACCGCATTTATTTTGCTAAATAAGTTTCTTCATAATGAATTTATGAAATCTGGGGAAGACTATCTCAGCTCGTAAAATAACAAATGTTAATAACCGCAAAAACATATCGATCACGAGTCTGTATTACGAATTAGATTAATTACCTTTATGTTCGAATTAATTAAAAATTCAATTAAGATTTAAAAGTAGATAAGGAGAGGCCAGCAGTTAATTTAAGGCGATCCTCGACCCTACATCTTAAATTTGACAGTGACAATTTGGCTAAAACGTGCTAAATATGAAAATATAACATTCACTGGAATAGTTTGTGTATATTTATGAGTTGCAGATTTCTTCATCAAAATATTTATACCGTGACTAGGGAAGTTGATGGAAAATCACTTTTCCTCGAAACTTCAAAAACACAATTGTGTTTATTCAAAAATAAAAAAAACTCAACCGGAATCACGCACGTTTATAACTAAAGGTATAATTTATTCATTGACACGAGTGTTCCTTCTTCAATTAAAACTAGATTAAAAATCGGACAATTGTTTTTTATCCTTATTGTACAGTTGGCGTAGAAGAAATTCAATACTTTTGTCTTCGTTGAAGAAAGACATTGTCAAAGTAATATAATTTTCACAAACGTCTTAATAAGTAATTGGGGCACAAATTTCTTTTCATTTTCTACCAGACGAGTAACTGTAATATCGTGCCAAAATTTGCACCGAAAGTGACAGTAACAACATGTGAACAATCTCCTTAACAAAAACATCAATCGAAATAATGACAACGAGAGAATATGAAAATGTCACGAAGGGAAAGTATGAAACCAGTTATACTCATAATGACATGACTATTAAGAGAAATTTCAATTTAAGTTTCCATTACGTGGAAAACATTTCGCTTTTGTTATTTAATACAGGTATTATGTTATACCTATACACCATCAGTGAAATTGAAAATTGCCAAGGCAACGACTTGTGCGTCCATTATTCAACAGACCTGAAACTATTCCGTGATTTAACATACTTATTTTAGGAAAGGTGGATGATGACTAGCCCATATTATGTCACCGTGTGGGAATTTCAAGAAAATATCGTTAGAAATTAAATGTGCCCAAACACATTATTGAAGGAGTTGTCTTATTAGCAACAACATGCCATTTTATGGACATTGTCCCTCATGAAATTAACATAAATCACTTGTATATACTCAAGTAAACGTACATGTATTCTTCACATGTAAACTTCACGAAGTGTGAAATTTGATAGTTTGATAATCTCTCGGAGAGCTATGACTCGCCAAAGGAAACAATAAACATTAGTGTAAATTAACAAGTTGTGCTATATCATAACACATTTTTAGGAATTATCCTAATGTACAGAACAATTTCATTTTAACTGAATTGTGCACCTGTTCCAACTCGCACAATCCAGAATTCCATACAAGTTTTTTTTAAATTTATCACAAATCAACAATTACATTCATAAATTATTATACTCAAATTAAAGCAAATTGTAGTCTTTTTTTCAGTTTTTTTTTAAATTATAGAAGAGACTATTTTGAAATTCTATTTATAATTCCATTTCTCCTCGTGCTTCGAAATTCAGTTTCTACTCGTGCTTCGAAATTCCATTTCTCCTCGTGCTTCGAAATTCCATTTCTCCTCGTGCTTAGAAATTCCATTTCTCCTCGTGCTTAGAAATTCCATTTCTCCTCGTGCTTCGAAATTCTATTTCTCCTCGTGCTTCGAAATTCCGTTTCTCCTCGTGCTTCGAAATTCCATTTCCCCTCGTGCTTCGAAATTTATTTCTCCGCATTTAATACTGCAAATTATTTCCATCGTCAACACAAATCATTAACATTACTAACATTCCATATCAGTAACATTTTTGAAAATTTCCCAGAAATAAAAGGTCAAGAAATCTTCTTGAGGATTTCAAAATGATTTTAAACGTTGCAGGAACTCTAAAAAGAGTTAAACCTGTATACATTGAACGCTCCCAAATGAAGGAGTTTAGTTGGCGCTCTGTTAAATGCGTTTAATGAAATCTGTTAACGCTGACAAAATATAACGGTTGAAGAAATCCCATTTAGTTTGTTAAGTAAGACAACAGACGGTCCAGTGCTTTATCCCACTCTGACCACAACGGGGTCAGTAGAAACACGAATGTGGAGGTTGTGTTGTTATATTATGATTAAAAAAACTAGCCACCTATGGGGAATGCCTTACATTGAAAACTAAAGTGGGTGCAGGATGGTCATCATTAACTTCCTCGTAACATTTCCCCTTACCAACCTGTTTTCAATCCCCTTACACATGTCCGGAAGAGAATAAAAAAAATATACCAAAACACCAGGAAAACACAACGACGAATCACGCTCAGGAAGCCATCTTTAATAACAAACCATTTGTTGAAAACGCATTTTTTTCTACCTTGCCGAACATCTTCGTATAAAAAGGTAAGGAGGGAAGAAATCTTCAAGATTTTCATTAATTATTTAGTCCAGTAAGGTTGGTTACTCATTGCTCAGCATTTTTGGTGATTTATGCATAAATAACAACGTTTGAAATGAAGGTTCTGGTAAGTAAATAATTTATGTTAATTTCAAATTCTCAAAAAGGTACTCTAAAAAACTTGATTAATTTAAAATATCCCTTAGGCATTAAAAAATAAAACTTGTACTGATAGCAATATTAATTCAAAAAGGTACGGAATATTATCTTATGTCAAATATTAATTTTATTTTGTATATCCATGTATTTTCATTTTCAAAAATTAACGCCAACAACAAAATATCTTCACTATGAAATAAGTAATGAAGAAATAAATAGTGGATATCTACTTGGTATCCACTATGTATTTATTTTGAATTTTGATGATAACTTTTGTAATTTAAATATACTTGCTACAATTTAATTTTAAAAACATGAATCATTGTTGCTGATAACCAATGTTTTATTGAAAGTTTTAATTGCTTTAACCGAATGTACTCGTCAGAATTTTTCTGTACACGTTCAGTTTTTAATAAAATTGTAATAGGATAGATTCAAATTATAAAAAGAATCAGACAAATTTTAAATAAATGAGTAGTTTATCCCTCTGCCTTTGCATGCTTTGAAATTCCATTTCTCTTGCAAGCTTTGAAATTCCATTTCTCTTGCATGCTCTGAAATTCCATTTCTCTTGCATGCTCTGAAATTCCATTTCTCTTGCATTCTTTGAAATTCCATTTCTCTTGCATGCTTTGAAATTCCATTTCTCTTGCATGCTTCGAAATTTCATTTCTCTGCATGCTTTACAATTTCATTTCTCTGCATGCTTTGAAATTCCAAATCACTGCATGCTTTGAAATTCCATTTCTCTTGCATGCTTTGAAATTCCATTTCTCTTTCAAGCTTTGAAATTCCATTTCTCTTGCATGCTTTGAAATTCCATTTCTCCTGCATGCTTCGAAATTCCATTTCTCCTGCATGCTTCGAAATTCTATTTCTCTGCATTTTATCTGAAACTCATCTGAATTTCAAATTCATTCACCTATGTTTACGTGGCATAACGAAAGTCATTAATCCGTGATTTACGTGATTCAAAGTATATCTACTTTCCCCTCCAGTTCTCTTCTTAATTGAAATAGGTTGAAATTTTTAAAACAACTTTCGTAGACAGCAATGGTGTTAAAACCACTTTTTACTTCCTCAACAGAATTGCCCGGAAATAAGATTTGCTCAAAAATACCAAATTAACTGATAACACACCATAAAAAAAATTAGACGTTTTATAACTTCCCTTTATAATTATTTTTTTCTCAAATATTCATGAATGTCTAGAACTATTTATTTAGTTGTCATATAAAACTGATTAAAAACGAGATGAACAAGGATGACAGTTTGATAGTTATGCCAGTTTCAGAAAAAACTCTTAATACAATTTGTCATAATAATAACATCACATTTTTTGATATCGATGATTCAATAATCATTGTAATTCAATAAAAAAAACATCAATTATAGTCGCAACAACAATTTTTTCTGCTAGCAAACTATGTTCATGTTAGGAAACATGTATTTTTAAATGTATTTTGTTATTTACAGGTTATTGCCATCGCAGTGATATTGCTGGAGTCATCTCACATCCATGGATCAGATGTGAACGAAACAATTGAAGTGAATCCCACCGGAAAAGACAACACACCTGAAAAACGCAGTATCGGAGGAATGTTAATGCCATTACTAGCAGGAATAACTGGTATGGGCAGTAGTGAAGACTCCTTCGGTAGCAATGGTGTAAATGCTGCAGGAGGACTCTTGAGCATGATTGGTTCAATGCTAAGCAACAGGATGGGTCTTGGTGGAGGAGGCCTCAAGGTAGACGTCAACAATAAGCCCCAACAGGCGGACAACTTTGGATCAAGTTCAAATAGTTACAGCGGAAATGCACAATCGCCGGGTATTGCCCTAAATCTGGATTTCGGTAAAATCCACGAAAATCTAGAAAAAGGACTTCGTATTGGCAAAGCCGCGATGTCCACCGGTGGAAGCCTCTTGAGCAAGATCCTACAGGCCCAAAGCAGCAACGCTCATTACGACATGGGGCCACCACCACCGCCGAAGGAACTCTACCCAGAACCCCCTTCCAGTTTGAGGAGTGGTCACATGGGTGTCCCACCCAGGTACGGAAGACAGAAATCGCCACCAACAGCCCACTTAGGAGTCAGAGGTAGTTCTGCCGAAAGCGGGTTCAGTCGTGAACCAATCTACATCCGGGAACAGATGTTCTCATCGAGGCCCAAAGCCCCAAAAAGTTACGACAATGAGCACCAGAAAGATTACTCCGATGTGATATTAGGCCGAAACCCACACTATTCTGACAGTGCTACTGCTCATCAACCATTTTATTCAGAAAGTCCAAAAAACAGTCCACCAATTTACCCCGAAAACTTAAGAAGCAGTCAGTCATCTTATTCTGAGGGGATAAGGAACAATCCATCGATGTATTCTGAGGGGATAAGAGGCAGTCCCTCATCCTATTCTGAGGGGATAAGAGGCAGTCCGTCATCCTATTCTGAGGGGATAAGAAGCAGTCCATCATCCTTTTCTGAGGGGATAAGATACAGTCCATCCTTTTCTGATGGTATAAGAAGCAGTCCATCTTATTCTGAGGGGGTAAGAAGCAGTCCATCGATGTATTCCGAGGGAGTAAGAAGCAGTCCTTCTCATTCTGAAGAGGTAAGAAGCAACTTACCATCTTATTCAGAAAGCTTAAGAAGTGATCCAGAAGATCCAAGACCAAGTTCTGCATCTTACCAACCCGAAAACTTAAGAAGCAATTCACAAACTTTCACCGATGGCAGTCACGGTTCTTACTCAGACTACCAAGAACTTGTTCCTACAGGATCACAAGAACTCCACTCTGATGAAAACAGATACAGATCTCATCAGAGTCCTCCTCCTCCTTCAAGTGCTTCAGCTGAAAATCATCATCGTGGATATCCCGAAGAAAACGAAATTTCCACCGGAATCCATCAGAGAGAGGAGTTCGGTACCAACAAGCAAACCACTTCCGGTTCTTACAGAAGTAATAACGGTCCAGGACAGGATGTGCAGAGTCAAAAGATGTCGCAAAACGGCATCCAAGAAGTAGTTGCCGTACCAATAGGCGCGTACGAGTCCTCCCAAAACTTCGGGTCCTCCGTGGACAAATCGCCGGCAAGTGAGTATGGCAGCAGCGCTGACTACGACCAAAGTAGATATGGTCGTGGTGGTAGTGACACTCGGGACTACGATGGTAACTTTTCTGGAAGTCAGTCCTCTGCTGGTCGAGGCGGTAGCGGTTACGTTCAACAGCCGTAGATGTGGTGGTGATTGGGAAAGTGAAAATCTGAGGACTATGGCATCTTCTGAGCTTGGTAAGAGTTTTCTGGGGCATGCATGCATGACATTCATCAAATATTAACATTACTTGTAGTTTTTTGCACTGTCCATTAACCAGAAATATGAACAGGAGTAAGGGGCCATTCAAAAAGGACGTCACCGAAATTCCTTCAAAAATTGACCACCCCCACCCCATGTCCATTTCAGCCAAGATTCCCTCCCCCTCCTCATGTCCACTTGCCAGAAGACCTCCCCAACCCCACTCTTGAGGACGTCAAGGCAGCCAAATGTGAGACACTGTGAGGATCTCTCCCGTACCACAGTTGCTCAAATCGCATGAGCTTGAGACTGAGCTGAGTTTCAAGCCCCAGATGCATACCACAGCTGCTAAAAATATTGCCAAGACGAGCTCAAGACAGTCAAATGTGTGTCATCTCAAGCTTTAGCTTAAGCTTGAGATGCAGTTTCTTGAGCAACTGTGGTACTGGCCTCAGTCTCACATTTAGTTGTATTGAGCTCGTTTGGCAATTTTTGTGTGCAACTGTGGTAAGTATGTCGGACTAGAGACGCAGCTCGGTCTCAAGTTCATGCAATTTGAACAGCAGTCAGACATGGGCAAATTGTATTTTAGGTTTATGACCTAATTAGTGGTATTTTTATCATATTTAGCGTTTCAGAAGTAAACAGTTCAAAGTGAAATTTCAGTTGGCAGTCACTAATTTCATACATAAAATATTCAAATCATTAAATGAATATAAATTCAATATAGTAAATTCATATTTTCTTCACTAATATCACGCTCACTGTTTTCAACCAATCAATATTAACAACAAATGCTATTAACAAGGAATATTTACGGATAGTTTTAGTACTGACAAGGGCTAAAATCAAGAGTTAATTTAATAATTTCTATTTTATTATTTACAGAGGATCATATTGGTTGCTACAGACACTCAATGTCGACTTACTCCATCAATAATGGCACATATCCTACCAATATCACCAACTCAAGCTCAACTGGAACCAAAGAAGTCAAGGCTTGAAGCTTATATATTAAGTTTTTGTTAAGGGTTGTTGACCACTATATAGTAGACCGAGTAGTTAAATACCTTTCGTAGATTGGACGGGCAAGAAATGTATACAAACAAATATATCAAATAACGCATCACATTTTGGGTTAAGAACTTTTGAAATTCTTTCTATATTTGGATGTTGTTATAAATTCCAAATGAGAGAAGCTCACTATAGAATAAATTCCATTTCTCCGCATGCTTTGAAATTCCAATTCTCCTGCATGCTTCGAAATTCCATTTCTCCTCATGCTTCGAAATTCCATTTCTCCTCATGCTTCGAAATTCCATTTCTCCTCATGCTTCGAAATTCCATTTCTCTTGCATGCTTCGAAATTCCATTTCTCCTGCATGCTTCGAAATTCCATTCTCCTCATGCTTCGAAATTACATTCCATTGCATGCTTTGAAAGAGAAGCTGAACTGAACTGAATTCCAACTTTATTTAATTCCAAACAAAGAACAATGGAATTCCTAAAAAGCACGAGATTAGGAACAGCACGTGTGCACGAGACCAGGAACTGCACGTGCTTCTGCACAAAAATGCACGCGACTGTGAGGTCACAAATGTCTATCTGCTGATGTTGAAGGATCTGAATTGTCCAGTTTCTTTAATTATCTATATCAAGCTTGACCACATTATATTTCAATGTTTAAAGAATTTATTTTTCTATCAAGTCTACTTATGAAACTGGATATTTTTCAGACACACTAAGTCAGGAAATACCTAATGTGAATGATTGTGATGTTATCAAAATACTCGTTTTTCGTATATCTTAGACAAGCTTTGACAAATGGGCATTTTTCCTTTTCTTATTATTATCTCGATGAATAACTTACTTTTCACTATATTTATGTGATTGTTTATCAAACATAATTATAGGCATTTCAGTACAACTATCATTATCATGATTATTATCAACATCATCATCATCATCAACTATATTGTTACTTTATCATTAATGTCTAATTTATGTTAATTTTGTTTGTAGTTTTGTATTTTCGTCATTTGCTATTAGTGAATAAAACTTATAAAAATATAATAAATATTTCTGTATGAGACTACATACATTATTACACATTATCACTACAGATTTACGTTTTATAAGTTTAGATACACGATTGCACATTTAAATTTTCACAAATCCGTAAAACATTTGTACTTTTCTGAATTTAAATTGATACACACAGGTAAATTATCAATTTATTAATAACATTGTATGTGAACCATTCTGCATGTTAATAAATGAAAATTTGTGTTAATTTCAATCAAATGTACATTTAATCACCTCTCGACTACATGTAAATCCCTACATATCATTTCATTAAAATTACTAAATCTTTAGCTAAAAATAAATAAATCAGAATCTTACCTTTTCAGACGACTTCCAGTTGGTTTGTCATAAAAGTGATGAAGTAGATATTCAGCTTTCCAACTAAATCCCATAAATAGGAAGCAATTGATCATATTTTCGATGTTTTACCAAAAATCACGATGTATCCAAATGTTCCACACGAAGATGTAGCGCCATAAGTATCCAACTGAGCACACCGAAACACTGGTTTAACACATAATTCATTTTAACCTGAAACAGAAAATATTAAGGTCAAGATTAACTAATTTCAAACCTCATAGACAAATCACAATGATCAAATAAAACTTTAAATTTTTTAAAATGAACAATATGCATTTTCACCAGAGAATATGATGAATAACTGTCAAAAATTACTGAAATTAAACAAATTTAAATCAACAAGACCCCGGAGACATGTTACAATTAGGGGCCATTCAAAAAGGGCGGTGTGGGGGGAGGGGAAGAAGTCTGCTGGCATGTGGACACCACGTGGACAAGGGGGGAGGGATAGGAAAAGCCATTATGGATGTCCACTATTGATGGTATTTTTCAGTTTTTGGATTTTCTGTTTAATTGAATTTTAAAGATCAGTGAAAGAGGAAACGGACAACGGAAGAAATGTGTCCCCAGTCCCAAATGTACTTGAATTTTTAACACCTCGGGAAAGTCAGGAATTATGCCTAACTTTGTGTTAAACACCAATTTTATGCTGGAATTTCCCTTCGAGGTCAGGAAATTACCGTTATCAGAAAAAATTTGGAAAAATGTCGTGGAATTGGCAGCGAGAAGGGAGCTTGGACATTTATAGGATGGACCTTTTTATGTGCTAGCACATTTTTTGGACACCCTACTTTTCAAAAAAATTAAGGACATCCATGAGGGGGAGGAGGGGGGAGGGTCTGGGCTAAAATGGACATCATGTGGACAGAAAGTAAAGACAGGAGGTTAATTTTTAGAAAAAATTTGGGGACGACCTTTTAAATGGATCCTAACTTTAATTTATTTCTAGTTGTATATTTATTTATTAAATAAATGTTAGAGAAACATTTAGAAAAATACGTGAGTATTCAGTAGGTTTTTTTTATCAACAAATACTGGCTCCATCTAGTGTAATGAACGCTAAATTCCCAAAAAAATCTAGGCCATGAACTCAATTATTTGCAATTTTATTTAATCTAAATGCAGCTAGATGGCGCCTTTGTCTTTATAAGCACTATCATCATCATCATCATCACAGCATGAAATCCAATTTGAACATATACAAAATTGTACATTAATCGCACAAGAGGGCAGCACGGTATTATTTAAACCAGTCCACAGAACAAGTAATTTGGAGGAAAAATTACACCACATATATTTAAGTAACCACAACAGGATGCTCCTGAATTATGTCACTGGCCTAGCTGTTCATAAAGTCTACACTTAACCAAAGATGGTTAAGTATGGACTACACCATATTCTAACCTGTCCTTAACTACATAAATTTGCTTTACACATGTATAGAATTTACATGCCATGAATTTCATGATTGAAAATGTGTACTACAGTAGAACATCGTTTTACGAACTTAATCCGTTCCTCGACCCTGTTCGTAAACCGAAAAGTTCGTTAACCGAATCAATTTTTCCCCATTGCAATTTATGTAAATCCAAATAATGCGTTCTTTGTAATAGAATTTTTTTTAAAATGCTATGGCTTTATGTGTGGAAATAATACAGAAATTAAATAAATATAAGAGTAATATTAGAAAAAAAGCAGTTTAATATAAACATATCCATGATTTCTAACATTATAGGAAATAAAAGACACCCACGTGATGTCGTCATGATGACGTTGCTGCGAATCAACTTCATTCGCAGATTCTGTTTAAGAAATTTA
>JAQGAE010003839.1:0-13822 GCA_034696685.1 Julus scandinavius
ACAAATATATCACATTTTATTTAGTAGTTAACAACGAATATCTTACTGTCCTCATACTTTTTTTGCCTACTGTATGTCGAATACATGTTGCTACACTCAAGGATTGTTTCTGGCATATTATGGTATCTCTGAAACTTTGGGCTTTAATGCTTTATTGATAAAACCGTGTGGTATGAGGGTCATGGTGCAGTGTTGATTTGATATGACACAGAATGACTCATCTGCTATTTTAAAATATCCAAGAGATCTTGGTCTCGGTGTAAACTTAAATCATTCCAAACCGTATTTACTACAATTTAAACACATGAGAAGCTGGAAATTTTGATTTCAGTGGCTGCGAGCAACCGCTCTGAGCGCATGCGTGCATTCACATCCGCCGAAATCAGCGTTTCCGGTTGGAGTTTCTAGCCTCTTACATCTTCAGAGTGTATAGGAGATGAGCAAGCTAAATAGTGTTGGTTAATAACTGCATTTAAGCTTCACAGAACGATGCTGGATTGGGAAATTTTTGCAAATTAGCTTTTATAGATTATTTATGTTCTATTTAACTTTACATAATCAGAGTACATGAAGGAGATGAACAAGAAAAGTAGAATTTTATATTATATAGCTGGAACGGATTCTAAGCACGTTAGCGTCGAGGTGATAGTTTTCAGGTTTCCATTCAAACACAGTTTATTTGTCCCAAATAATGTATGCAACCCGTACATGGTAAATAGAGGGGACTCATGTTTGACATAGCCGACGTGCGTCAACAATGGATGACTCACCAGAGCCGTCCCTGTTACCCAATCCCCCCATTTTCTTTTTGTTCGAATGGATTTGCCCTGGCTACGTCATCAGGGTACGTGTACCTTGAATGGCAAGCAGCGCGCATTCCTTCAATTTCCCATTCGCCCCCACAGGATCGTAGTAGTGCTTTCTCTTCCCGAGGACATTTAAGTTTCATCGATTTTTCTTGTCAAAGGTAAGATTTTTAAATCATTTAAGCTCTTGTTCATATTATCATGCGTCCATAGTTTGCTTTTTGAATTTTCTTCGTCAAATTTTCATTTTTCAAACTTGTTTTTGTTGTTTGGGTTTCGAACTGTCATTCTGTACAAATGGAAACCGGCTTTTTTTTCTTCTTTTTTTGAAGGGAGGAGACACACACCATATTTCAGTTACTAAGTTTATTCTGTATTTAACCAAAGTGAAATTTACTAGAAACCAGAAAGATTAAAAATTTTAAGCTTGTATTTGATTTTTTTACCTTCACCTATTAGGCGATGAGGTAAACGTTGAAAATTGCATCTACCGCCTGTTCTATATCTTGGGTGTTGTCCAGATTGTTGCATTTAAAAATAGAAATTTCCTTTGGCGTTCGCATTTTTAGATTCGAAAACCCGAAATAACAGTGACGACATTTTCGTTTCCCCAATACTAATTTCCGTTGTCGACAGTCTTGGAGATGAGGGGGGAAACGGAAGGGGGGTGCAGATGCTTCCATAGCCCCTGTTCTGCTCTATACAAGCCAACAACCAACTTTGTTCATATTTTAGACTAGAGCAGATGTGCTCTAGTTACTCTGATGCACATTTATTTTCTGTATGCTAGTTCAGATTCTAGAGTTTTTCCTATAACTGGTAGCTTTTGTTCGTTATTGTACCTCACCTCGCTGAAATTCAACACTTTGTTTTCCTTTCAAGGGGTTCTACAGCCTATCAGAAAAGTTCAATTATCCATTAGCTTGTACTGAATTTGCCTGTGTTTTTTACGTCTGAATTTATAAGTTTGTTTGGGTATCTCGAAGGCTGGCTGACAAATATTTGACCTATGATGGAAATTATTAGACAAATATTTCACTCCTCCTGTCCAATTTTTTGTGGATTTTGATTTGATAGCTTGAGTGGGTTTGTTCCTCAATGATGTGTGTGTCCACCCTTTTTACACAGGCTACAAACTTGTAAAAGATCCTGCAAGCCAGAAACTACCCTGGGCATATTATGACATCAGCCGGGCGTGGAACTTTTAGCTGACAGAACTGAATTTATTGATGCTTTTTTAGGCATTTTGCTGTAGAGGCTGAACCAAAACTTATGTACTTGATATGGAGTGCTTACGATCTTGCTAATACAGCTAAATGTGGGCAGCCTGCCATAATACGCTGACTATGAATCTGAACAATGTTTGTGGTCTTTACGTTTGTTTATTTGCTCATTCAAGTCAAGTTTTCAATGATATAGACGAGTGTTAACAACATATACAAGTCGAAAATGAACGAAACTCGATGCTGTAGTTAGTATTGACTCAGGGATGGCTTTTGCATTCTTTTTCCATCGAATTTTTTCAATAGCACTTGAATTTAATTGATTCCCTCCCCCTCTAAAATTGAGTCCCCCCTCTAAAATGTTTTAATAGGTTAATTGTAACATTTTTTTTGAAAACAAGCATATGTAGTTCACTGAAGAAATTTGATGTACACGCAATTAAAAAGAAAAATTATTAAATTCGTTTTCCATATAATCCTCAGGACCTGCATTTCACCACTAAAACTGCTTTTTAAGTATGTAATTTCCTATGAATCTGTTTATTTCCGCTAGTGTGGGCATGTTCTACAGTACACAAACTCGATAGCGTTCTATTTTCGTTCGTGTATATGTTTGATTTAAAATACAATAAAATAGGTTAACACTTCGGCAGCTTTGCAAAAAGTTTACGGCATTTCGATTGCTCCATCACTTTGTTTGAAAACTTAGCAAATTTCTACGCGTATTTTTGTAAATTCATGTTGAAATGTAGCCAAGATTGCCACGCCCTTTGCCATGTTTATGAAATGGGATGCTAGTGCCTTGAGGCACGTTTTGGGAATGTTGAAGCACCTTTCTCGTGTATATATTTGAATTACAAGTGCATACACTTTAACACATTTCTATGCTGCTTCTCTGTGGAATGAAATAACTTTTAAATTAATGGCCCAGGCGAGTCTAAAAATCTACAGCTTTTACTTATGTAAAAATGGGAACTGAAAACTGCATGCATCGTGTAACATTAAATTGCATAGATTGAAATCGAGGATCATAGAAGTTGTTTAATGTACCATCCTACGTTTGCTGAAACTTATTATTTGCTCTCGCCAATTAAAGTGTAGATCTCATCATTTCCCAGCCACACCTGATCATTATTTAATGCAAATAAGAAAGGACAAAATGTTATCTCTAACTATGTTTACCAGAAACACACATGCTCTTCGTTTTTGTTTTTTTTATTTTATTTATTTTTTATTGTAGAACTTAACGCTAAAGCAAATCAATTAATTTACAATTGAAATTTATAGAAAAACGTGGAGTGCATTGTTAACAGTGCTTGGCGATGTTTTTTTTGCAATGATGAGGAAAGTGCAAAGGAAGTGTTTCCTGCTTCGTTTCAATTTTTTTTATATCTAGTTGCAATCTAGTAGAATCACGTTGAATGTCCCCCTTTCATTGCAAATGGACGACCAACTTGCAGGGTTTGAATAAATTTCAACATACTATTGTGCAAGCATGGCATAACGGATATTTTTTATTAAAAGTTGGATCTGTAGATTAAGCCTGCTTTTGAAAACAAAGAACTCATTCTCAAGTGATGCAATTTGAAAGTGAAATCTGTACCTATCAAATTGCATAGATTACATCTGATTTTTTTTACTGAATAATTTTACGTGATATCATTAACAACTCACAGTTCAGATTCTTAAGATTTAATTAATGTAATGTAAATGTTTCGCGACAATTGTTGTAAATACAGCACACAGTAGTTAGTTCCTTCGATCTCTATGCAAAAGCTGAATAAGTAATTTTTTACGAGGATATTTTTATTTAAATTTAAGTAGACATGTTTAAATACCCGTTAAGGCAGTCCTTGCGTGTATTGCACATAAAACCTTAAGAAAACCTGAAAAATAAAAAAACCAGTCTGCGGTTTATGCGTATGACTCATGCAAGCAACCCATGAGGTGATGTCACACGCATATTACCCCCTATTTGGACATGTATTCTACTGATTCTTGATACCTGTATATTTCCGACCAGGTATATGCTGTTGTTGTATGATAAAACAATTGTAGGCAATCAATACACCAGTTCTGTTACTCTTATTTCGAAATGCTACATGTGGCTGAAGTTGGTGTACATTATTTTTTATCGCCAGATGTTTACTAAGTTGTGAATATTCTATCGATATCAAGGTTAAACGTTTCACGTACTCGGTTCTATGCTACTTTCAATGGCGACTAGGCCGCACCCACGCAAGCTGTCTGAAAACTGAAACTAAACCCTGTGAGAATTGCATCAAAAAATGCTGACTGAACTTGTAGTTAGTTACGTTATCCTTTTAGTTTCTTTTTATAACCATGCCAAGTAAAATCTTTCATGATATTCCAAATTTGAATATTTTTTTCCAAAACATTGTTCGTTAAATATCCTTCACGTTTAATGTTGGAAAACAACTAAAATGAGGATAAACTAATTTTAGACAATATAAAGCTTTTGGTTGTACATTTTTGGAGAATATGGTGTGCTGGTCGTCGGAGGGGTCCTTACGTTCCTTGAAATATGTTTTTTTTTTCTGATACTCTGAATCTCTGAAAAATCTTTGAATCTCTGAATTAATGTTGCAAATATTTTCAAACAATTGTTTCTGGTAATCTGGTCATCATGGTTTTAAATATTGACAATTTTTGATAAATTTCAACTGCAAATTTCAAATTCAATAGCATTTTAGGTACAAAATTATGATAATCATTAGGGCAAATTTTGTGAAAAATGTATAGACATTTGCTGAAGAAACTGCTTGTATGGTGTCAGAAATTGTCAATGTGAAAACGAAAACTGGCTTGATATGGCCGGATAACGAAATACGTTATCGTGAATCGTTCTTGAGCAAGGGCTTTGCCATTCGATAATCTATTATCAATAAAGGCCGTCATTTTTCATTTGAAATTTTATTATTTGACTAATACCAAACAAGATTATGGTGGTTTTCAGATAACATGGCGATAAAATACCACTATTTCGCCATTAATGGCCTTGCGCCCGGCGTGCTTGACGAGAGACCTACATTGTGTGGTAAGTCCATTGCAAATTGTGCATTTGTAAAAAAAAAAAGGTACAAAAACTGAGCCCTCATTTAGCGGAAGTTCTCAGAATGAACTTATAAAACTGCCCATTCTTGTTTGTCCCTACCACTGTTCTCATGGTCTTTGCTTTGTTAAGAAAAGGGGTGCATGGGTAGATATAATGGGAAGGTTTTTTATTCAGGGTTGGGATCCTGACCATTAATACCTGCCAGATGTCAAGCCCCAGACTGAAACATCTGTCAGGTCGCTGGTGGTATCCACAAAAGTAACTGCTTTTAAGTGCTTTCTGCTCAACCGTCCCCACAAGGTGAAAAATAATCACTCGTCGGCTATACTGTGACTAGTGCCCCTTTAGTGCTTAGTTGTTGATGTCTGCCAAAATACGTCTGGTCAATAACTAATCTAGTTTATTTAAAGAACGTGGATGGTAGTTTGACAACCAAAAAATTATCCTTTCGTACACATCGTGAATGATGGCAATTTTTCAATACTTTGTGAGGACTGGCTTTGGCACAGTAGCACTGTTTTGTGATGATACTTGGCGGCTACACAGACGTGGACAATGTTATTGACCATTATAAAATAGTACCACTATACCCAGGAGAAAATAGTTATTTTCATGAATCATTTCTTGTTTTCCCCCCAAAAAAAATTCTTACAGAATATTGATTCCCATGAAATACATTTCCTTTGTCACATTTTCAGAATCTCCAATGACCCCGACAAGTGTTTTTCAGGAAATTGACATCCTGGTCGCAATCAATGTCATTCATTTCGTTATGGCATGCTAGTTTCCTTCAAGGGTTTATTGATGTTGTTTTATCTGTAAAAATTGATTTCGCGACTGTTTGTTTACGACATGTACCAATATTGTTTTCATCGACAACAATAGTTTATTTTCAGTATTTTTATCTGACAAGTGCTGATGCGCATGTCAGTTTTCTGTAGCAACTATTTGTTGATATGACTAATTAAATCCATCTCTGCAATTAATCTCTCTGCGATTAAGAACCTTATCAAGGTACACAAAAAAGGAACAATTAATGACAATATGCAAATAATAAGACAAGCTGAACGTACCTAATTGTGGAGTTTTCAAAATCTGATCTCGTAAACCTAGTTATGGGGCGAGCATTAACCCGTAATTGCGATGCAGATTTAACCTGAAAAAGAAAAAGGTCAAGGAAATAAAGCATGGACTCAGGCAGGAAAAGCAGCCATTGTTTTTACTTTTGCTGGGGAAATTACTTTCATTAGGGCGATAATTGAGACGGGAGGACCCGTTCAATGACCCTCTGCGGGCATCTCAAGTCTGCCTGCCCATGGTTTTATTTTTACTCTCTGAAAATGCAAAACGCATTAATTTTCCTAAAAACTTGTGCAAGCTGCTGTGCTTAACCAGAGCCCCTTGCAGCTGCTGCTTAGGGAAATCTATTTTGAGACTTGAAAATGGAGGCATATTCGTGTCGCCTCAATTTTTCGTGCAATTTCCAGTCATACCATGTAGACCACCCCCACCTCCGTAATGGTTGAACTTTGAAATGGAAATTGCGCAGCAGCATGAACAACAAGGAATCGGGACTTACCATCCCTTGTTGCTATTACCCTCTACTGGTGTGCAGTGAGTCATCGTTATGGGCAGACCATACTTATCAATCAACGTGCTATTTTTTTTTTCTTCTCTGCCCTCCAGTTTTCTGTTTATAAATGGTCGTAGACTGGTAAAGTATTCGGTGGACACTTAGGAATGTGGGGTTGGCAGTAAACGACTACAATCCTGTTGTTGTTGAACATGGAAGGCTCTGCAATGAGTAGCCCGAAAAGGCCATCCAGAGGTTGTTCTTAAGACATCCTACTGCGAGACAGTCGGTGCTGAAAGACTAATACCAAAAATCTTTGGCATCTAATTTCAATGTTTATTTTTAATCCCAACTTGAAAATTTGTTTGTGCCTTGCTGGAGACGAGTCATTTAGGATTTATTCTATATACAACTTTCTACAAAAATTTGTAACGTCAGGGATGGAAATCATAATTTTGCGATTTGGAAAACGAAGGTTTATGTTTGTTTGTAATATAGCTCAACCTGCAACTTCTCAAATTGAGATTCGAGGACCCCTGGGATCCCTCAGATCGTTTCTGGGAAGCCACGAACCTATTTTTATAAAAAATATTTTCAATGATAATAGATCATATCACCCACATAAACAGAAGCTCTTCTGGGGGTCTTCAGTAATTTTTAAGAGTGGGTTTCTGAAGGATCATTTATTGTTTTTGGTCCTTAACATATATCTTCAAGTTTATTTATTAATTGAAGATAATACTTGGTCATTTGGGTGGAGGTCAAGGGCCCATGCAACCTTTTGTTCACTTGAGCCATTACAACCACAAAATCTGCATTGAATGTGTTTGCCTATAAGAATCTGACCGATTACTTATGGAAGTGGTGTTCGAAACATTCCAAAAGGATTATAAAGATTTCATTGCTAATTTATACTGTCGTTGCTTTTAATACTGAGAAATACGAGACCGGAAATCCTTTGTCCACACATGTAAATTCATTAGCCGATAAACTGGATCGATAAACTTGTAGTGGTTTCCTAAAGGTCAAGATTTGGGTGACGTCGTTGTGGTTTTTGCTGCTTGTTAAGTACAGAGCATTTTTTTTTTTTGGTTTTTTGGTTTTTGAATCTAATAGAACACTTGACACATATCATCTATCAGTCTGTTGGTTGAATATCTGATAAATATGGCTATCTCTGTATATACAATTTTATTAAAACACTTGGGTGTTATGTATAACGAATGTGTAAACGCATTGTCCTTGTCAAGTCAACACAAAACAGCAGCAGAGCTCGACAATTGGTCCATTGTCAAGGATGTCATCCTATTTCCTTTTGTATATCAAAGGCGACAAAGTTTATCATGAAGTGCATGTAGTGTTAAGCTTATGATGAATTTGATTCGCACTTCACTTTACTATAGTGTTCTTATTGTGAAACTAGTATTCCGAACAGTGTGACCCGCAACAGGGACTCGACCTAAACCGTCTGACATTAAAGCATATCATTGCCCATTTACATCAGCTGAATCATCCATAAACATAACTGCAAACAATAGTGCACAAATTGTGTGCATGTGTTGAAAAAACATTCGTTTTTGTTTCTGTATTTTAGTGAAAAAGCTTTTGATTAAAACAAGGCCCACGTGAATAACAACTTGATCAAACTTAGCGTTTAGAATGACCACACTTACCCCATTTAACCCTTTGCAGAAATCAATGCTCGCGGTGGTCCATTGAACCCAGTTTTAGATAATGGCGGCTGCCATGCATTCTACCAAGAAATATTCGCATCCATCAAAGAAATTGGATTCAGGATTTCTCATTTTTTTGTTTGTTTGAAAAATGAGGGTACGTGTATCAGTTTGCCAAAAGGTGTGTGGGGGTCAAAAAAGGCTCATGTTAGTCGGGGGAGTCCTGAAGTAATTTCAATTCAGGCCGATGGCGTTTTTCTATTTGTTATTCAAGCTCATATTGTTATTCTTGAAGACCTTTAAAGTTCTTGTAAAAAAAACAGACATGGCATTTACGGACGAATGCATATCGATTTAGCGTTTTCAAGCACTACACTAAAACAGAACTATATAGGTTATCATAGGTTGCATTTACACAAAGTGCCAAAACGTGCCCTGTTGGATTTTCTTATATTTTTACTGTATATTGGATAAAGTTGACAGCCATCTGAGCCATGTGAACATTTTACTAAAGTAAAATTTCTAATATTGGTTTGAAATTTGTGTCCAGTTTTGACAATTTCCAAATCTATTACTGTGCGGCTCAACCGTGGTTTATCCTGGTTTAAGTTTCTCGAAATATTAACTTGTCCATGCAAGTAATGTTGCAACTTTTAACAGGAAGTTAACAAATTCGATCTTGCAAGCCAATTCTGAAAGGTTGGAGGAATGATAAGCTTTTTACTTAGGTGTTCATCTGCCATGTTCGCAAACTTGTTTCTACGCCTGTTTACAAGCTAGATTCCACTTATAGTGAGTCTAAATGAATAAGAAAGTGGGTCTAACTGAGAAGTTAACTGCCTACTAAAACATTTTGATATAATGTGACATAAATATCTGTAACAGCGTCAATTTACGAGTGATTGCCACATGTACATTTGACATGACTGTCACGCGTGACAGCATTTTGTGGTGTTTGACGTGACACCATATCACTCACGCTATTCAAGTTGCAAATGCAGCCTTGCTGGTTACGCAAGAATCTCCACATTTGCATGACATGTCCACGAGAATATGTATTATTTTCTAGATTTAAAGTGTCATGGGAAATTTGAGATGATTTGATATAAATAACGAATTAGTCAGTTTCCGGCAATGATTTCAGGCCATTATAAAATTCCTGCTACTGGCCAGGTCAAGTCTTGCTTGGTTGAGATTCACATTATGTAGTTGTTGCTCGTTAAAAGTCAGGACATCGGATTCATTGATATGTTATTGAGGATTGTCTGGTGGCAGTTATAGGCAGACATGCATTTGTTGATCTGATTAGTGGTAAAGATCTTGGTAGTGTTAGCTGAACCGGTCAACTTATCATTTTGTAATCTTAGAAGTTGATCTCCCCATTGTCTCTTATAAATTGGGTTGACTGTTACACCTGTAGATGAAGTGGCTCATGTGCTGCGGTTTCGACAACCAGTAACAGTCGTTGGGCATGCATGTTATGGAAGTGAATACTGTGATGATGAATTTCTGATGTCCACATATTGAACAAAAATTGCATAATTCACGTCAAAGCTATAGGGGAAAAAATCCGAGGGGAACGCTATGATGATTTGCAAAATCTGTTAAGTACTCGACTGCTCAATTTGAGTGTAGGTGTTTTATTCCTAAATCATAATTGACACACGTGGATGAAGGTGTTAAAGCGGCAAATTTGTGGCGTTCATACATCTTAATTTGGAGCTCGCTTACCATTTAGGGTATCAAAACAGCACCTTTTGTAAAAACAAAATAAGAAAAAAGCGTGATTAGGCGACCGAATTTAGTGAAATCATAGTGATTTGCAACGATGTAATTGGCACACTTTGAATATGAGTGGCATGTCGGTTATATAAACGAGCTGTTTTTTTGTGTGTTTTCTTCTCTCTGACAATAGGTATTCACAAAACACTGGAATCATCATCATTATTAAATCTCCCTGAAAGGCAAACGATCTTGATATAGCGACCGTTATCTGCTTTTGAGATTTATGTTTGTTTCAATAACTGTTCTTTAAAAGTTGACCAACATTTTATATAGAGGCCGTTCCTTAAGGCTGTGCATGGTGTGCAAATGATAGTGCTGTCACTCAATCTTTAACTGAAATTGTTGAACCGCCAGCATGGATGCTGGAGATGGACAGTTTAATTTCGGGGGAGGCGAACAGCCATTAGTTTCTACCACAAACAGCGGTGTTTTCACCCATTCTTTCAAGAACTACAAAGAGTTGACATGAATTCGTGTTGTGTTGGCTTCAAATTATATTTCATTCAATATGGTGATTTAGGAATGTTTCGTTAATGAGAATGGGCTGTCTTCAACAGTCAGATTCTCTGGATTCGGTGAATATGGCTTACTTTTAATGATAGTTTGATATTTTCTTAGTCCACCCACATACAGTGTAGGGATCATTCTGCATAATTGAATTCATTTGAACTTACAAGTGGCCATTTAACGAATGTTTTTACTTCTTACTATTCTGTTTCTAAAAACTTGCTTTGCCCTTTAGCTAAGGCTGTTTAAATTCTATGAATGGTGTATGGTAAGGGTTAATTTTTTAGGGCTATTCTAGGATCTATAATGAAATCTGGTTGATAGTCGTGACATACTGTATAAGATCGAATCATTGGGAGTCCACGTTAATATATGCGGTTACGTGGCCACGTGCGTGTTTACCACTTCCTTGTTTATTCTTTCGTTGTTGGTTCATTAGATTTCAATTCCCCATTGTATGAAAACACCCGATCTCTTTTGACAGATCAGTTTTAAATGATTTTTTGTTGTCCGTATTGACATTATGGCAATCCAGTGTCACGCTAAGATATGATGTCGTGTACGGTATTGCATGTAAATGAACAAAAACTACCTGGGGTGGCCATTGTTAAATACATTGCCTATAATCTTGTAGTGCCCCTCCCATAGTTTTTATTTTTCGGAATCGTAAACAAAAACTGGATATTTATAATAATACATTCTTCTGGTCTTCTGTCGTCATTGTTTTCGCAAAAGATTTTGATAGATTGGTAGCCAAGATAGACACGACAAAGAATGGTCAATTATTTTTCGCTTGACCTTTGATTAATTCTCCTGTTTGGTGCATGCGGAACTTGATGTTGTTTATTTATTTTTTATGTGAAATGATGTTTGTATTTCATAACTAGTTTAGTCAATATTACTGATAAATTTCTGTTGGACTTCGGCCTGTGGTTGCCAAATAACCTGTGCAAAGGCGTTCTCTATATACTCACGAGTGCAAACAGAAGTAACGATACTAGGAAATTGTACGTGAAAACTGTTGGAAGTGCATCGGGGTCAATAAGGGTCAATCATAACTGAACAGGTGCCATAATTAGGGTTTCAATTTTGCAATGGGCGATACGTGCTAACGAGTTTGAATGTATTTTCAAACTTGAATGTTAACAATGGCAACCGTGCAACACTTTTAATAACCAAAGGGTCAAAGGTTTCAGTGGCATTTCGATGAATTTTAAACAGTGTCCGGCTTATTTATGCGGTTTTCGTGTTGCTTCTGACGGCTAAGACTCCTGAAGCACGCATACAAGTGGGTTATTTAAAAAAAAATTCAGTATCAATGTGTGTAAATCTACATGATCAGTGACAGCTTTGAATTTTTAGTGACATTGCCTGCCCTGTTGGGGGGTCCTGCATGCTTTTTTAACATTTGCCCGTTCAGTAGAAAATACGTGACAGCTGCGAAATCTTTAAAACCTGCACCTATGTTAACCCTGTGACATGCAATTTGCCCCTGTATATTTTGTCCTCATAAGCGGTACGCCGCCTTCTTGCACTTCGTATTTTGACATAAATCTGAACGACAATTCATTACCCCTGTATTTCTGCTATAGGAAAGTTCCGAACCCATGCCGTGCTTTTATTAGGTAGTGGGTAACACTTGCCCACAAACTGACCCCTCTGAGGTCACTCAACTTTTAGGTTGCACATATTTTTGCGTGTACTAGTATGTGCTATTTTTATGTAATCGTTTGGAAATGTGGACTAGGAGTCCAACTTGATGATAGTTAGGTTAGTTAATCTTGTACGATCTTGTTTTGAGTAAGATCGTGGGAAATTTCCATCAGTGCGTTTTCAGTAATGATACTTTCAAATCTGTGGTTGTGTAAGCCTTTGCGTCTATGAAATGTCATAGGACTACTATACATTCACACTATAGGTTAAGCTCCTCAACCGGAAACGCTGATTTAGGCGGATGTGAATGTGCGCAGGCGCACGGAACACATTTCACATTTCACATTTCACTGAAGTCAGCGTTTCTAGCTGAAGACGTCGACGAATTATTTCTGAAATTGTGTAGTCTTAGTTGTACTTATTTTATCAATCCCATACACAGTATCATTGACAAGAAGAACGTTGATGGCATGCGCCATTAATTTTTTTTGTATTGTTTTTCTAAAACCTCAACTAAATTCAAAAGTTTAATGAAGTTACTAAGCAGTAGATAATGGAAACCACATGTAACTGGTTCTCTTTGAGGATATCAAGGAACGCTTGTGGCATTATTTTCAATTTGTTTTCTAACAATGAAAATTTGCCATTACATCGAGGAAGGCGATTGAATCTCAGCATGGTCGTTTGTTAGTTACCGGTGATAATCATCAAAACTAGTCATAAATTGACGAGGTTTCTTACCCCCATGGGCCATGCAATCTGTTACGATTTTAGCAGTTAGTTGTCATTATGATGTGAATTAGGGAAAAAACAGTTTGCACTGAAATCTTTTGGATGTGCATACATACTAAAACACTCAACAGGGATTCCTGTTTGCAGCATTTTTACAATGCTTATTGGACTTGGTGCCGTTATTTTTCTCAAAAAAAGATTTTGTGATATAGGTTCCACATAATAACCCCCTGCAGAATCCCCTTTGATGTTTTATGTTTTTCTTCAAGTTTAGATTATGAATGCGAAATTCAGATTGCGGTTTATTGTTTACGGAAATGCAAGCTTTAAACGACCTGAAATTTATTTCGACCAAAATAGCACCAGAAATGTTAGCCCTTAATACACTCGTGCACAACCTAATTTTTCTATCATCTCCTTGAAGCCTTTGCTGTTTTTCATAAATTCCAATGATTGTTTTTTTTGAGAATGAGTGCAGTTTGACGATAGTTCAAAAACCCATCATAATTTGAAGTCACGTTTTTTTTGTTTGGACATCCAGCGGAATTTTAATTAAATTAGTCCTGCATATTTTTTTTCTATTTTTCAATCCCTGAGATGACAATTGACAGGTGTGTTATCTGAATTGTTTATTATCAATGCTAAAAAACTAGCTTTCTGATTGATGTAATGCTTCACTAGTGAACTTTTTGTATGTAATATTTAGACGTAAAATTGAAATACAGTAGAAACTCGATTATCCGGACTAATTGGGACCATGGGTCATCCGGATAAGCAAAAATCCGGATAATCGA